>MJUU01004198.1:21538-37739 GCA_002080025.1 Modiolus philippinarum
TTAAGCTTTCTTTTTTAAATAACTAAATACCGATGTTACTGTGAATTTACTTTCTGCATGCGCATTTCGACAACTCATGTCTCATCAGTGCAGATAAAATCTAAACGTTTGGAAGACCATAAACTCAAAGATGTTTAAAAACTGATAGAGAACAAATAACCAATATGATCTAAATGTAAAGCCAAAATCAGCTAAGGACAGAGATTAATAATAATTAAATAATAATAATTAAACAAGAAAAAAAGTAGAAAACAGTCGAAAAAAACAGAACTGAAAAAATGTCGAAAATTAGATATTTCAAAAAGATAATTACGTCTTTTGCCTCCTCCCCAGCCACCTCCACCACCGCCATTCCATCCTCCTCCGCCACCATTCCAACCTCCTCCATTCCATCCACCACCAATGCCAGGTCCACCAATTCCACCGATTCCACCACTACCTCTAGGCCATCCACCGCCTATTCCCCCTGAAGGCCATCCTCCTCCTCCTCCTCCAGCAATTATTCCACCCCCTCTTATTCCTCCAGCTCTTATTCCACCACCCCATGGACCACGTGATTCCGCTATTCCTCCTACACCTCCAATTCCTCCTATTGCCCCTCCCCAGCCGCCATCATCTCCTCCAATTATTCCGCCACCTCCAATTCCTCCACCCCAGATGCCGCCACCTTTGAAAACAATTAAAAATCATGTTTCCTTCTACTGTCATAATAATAATTAAACAAAAATAATTGATTGTCAATGTATATGCCAAAATATGTCCCATGGTTAGAAGACATAATGCACGACCCGAAGGAGGTATGCTTGGTACTTAAGTTTGATTTTTGATAACTTCAGTTAGTCATCTAATTCATTCGTGTTACAAAAATCTTCATACAGGGTTTTCGATTTGTCTGGGGCAAATCTCCTACACTTTTGGACATGGAAATTTCCTATTCGCTATTTTACACATTATTTGTACATATATCACGGTACTTCGATTTTGTTAATTGACAATGTATGCCAGAATTGTCATATGTTAAACTTAATCATTTTTATTTCAAATATCTTCCAAAAGGAAGATGTCCGGTGCAAATAACTAAATACCGAAGTAACTGTGAATTTTGATTCTGCATATGCGCATTTCGACAACTTCTGTCTCTTCAGTGCAGATAAAATCTAAATATTTGGAAGACCATATAGTCAAAGATGTTAAAAACTGATAGAGAAACAAATTACCAAATATGATCTAAATAGAAAGCCAAAATCAGCTAAGGACAGAGCTTTGCGTGAGGGAGATACTCCTTAGTTTTAACAATTTTTTTAAAAAATTAGATATTGTAGGGTTCCAAATATAATCGGCTTTACTGACTACTGGGCTGGTGAATACCCTCGGGGACTAACAGTTCACCAGCAGAGGCATCGACCCAGTGGTAACAATTAACTAAATACCGAAGTAACTGTGAATGTTGATTCTGCATATGCGCATTTCGACAACTTATGTCTCTTCAGTGCAGATAAAATCTAAATATTTGGAAGACCATAAAGTCAAAGATGTTAAAAACTGATAGAGAAACAAATTACCAAAATATGTTCTAAATAGAAAGCCAAAATCAGCTAAGGATCTCTTCATCATTTAAGATAAAGGCTCTTTATTTTACATCAGAGATGTGCATGGTACTCTGATATTTATGCCAAAAATACTAGTTGTTGAACGTAGTAATTATTATATCAAATATCTGCAAACAGGGTATCCCATCTGTTCGTAGCAGGATGTCATCTCCAGCTGTTTTCTATAAACTTTCAAAGATAGGTCACTTCGAAGGAAGGTTAACATTTCAGATGAGAAAAAAGTGTATATTTCAGATATTCAGGGTTGACCTCTGTGTAAGATATACTGTCCGTGTAAAAAACAAAACCCGTTTTGCTCACATTGACAGCTTTCCTCTTGTTAGAACTAAATCTATAGGTATTATGACAAATTTCACTAAAACATCCATAATAAATAGCACAATGGTACACATAACAACAATGATAGCAGCAAAATAACGACATCTTTGGGGTATGGAGACTACGGAGATCAATTTACTTTAAATAAATTGAGTAAGAATTAAAGAAATAATTTTTAACATTGTTTACCGTTCATTACGATAGTTTCTAAAATTTCGATTGAAACAAAATGTACAGAAAAGGGTAATGCATTTAACATAAAAATATTATAGATGGTCCTTTTTCAGTTAACCATAAATTGAAAAATATACAAGGAAAACTATTTCACACCGATAAAACAGGGTAAAACGTAGGTAAAGCATTTTATTAGGTTGTGATGTATGTTAATCACAAGGGTATGTCAAATTTATTTTGAATTAATTAAATTCAATCTAGGTTTGACAGATATTTTTCTAATGCTAAATAAAAAATAAATCAATCCTTTTTATCAAAATCTCTGTATGATATGTCATTTCATATGCAGAACCTAAATTCACAGTAACTTCGGTATTTAGTTAATATTCATATTTGTTTTGTCTTTGTCATGCTGTCTCAATTCGTGTTGGATATGTATTGCCGTGGTTTTGGATTTTTGATTTTGGAATTCCCTTTTCAACCTTTTATGCCTCGGTATTCGTTTACCGATGTATTACATACTGTTTATTTCAGATATGTATCGTTGTTCAACATTCAACAACTTCGATATTATATATTTAGAGAGTGAATTCCGATCAAACTGGTGCTAGGAGCCGTCTTGAACTTACTTTGAGGTAAGAGTGTTTGCTCTATGTTGAATCGGGCCTCATGGTGACTTCAACATGAAGAACAATAATCAAAGCGTTGTTCCATTTGCTTAATATTACCAGGTATTTATAGGGATTTAGTCCCATGTACATTTACTCCATACCCCTTTATTAGTTCATGTGTCTGGTAAGCCAAAAATTCTGGCTGGGTTCTGGTATTTCATAATGGATGTTATATTTTATTTGTAATATTTAAAAATGTATCAGACACTATAATGAAATCTTTTGATTCTGATTCTGTCAAACTTTCCCATCTCAAAGCTCTCTGTAAACATCAAACTTTAAAGTGTGTTTTTTTTATGAAATATAAGTAATAAAATGGAAACGATGTTAGAGACTATATATAAATGACACATGATGTAAGAGAAAAGAAAATAGACATTACTATTGATTTCAGTGTTTAAAATATATTCCACTTTGTTCAATATTAAAATCTTGAAAAAAAGATATATGTAAATGACACATGATGTAAGAGAAAAGAAGACGTGGACCAAAAATAGAACCTTACTATTGATTTCAGTGTTTAAAATATATCCCACTTTGTTCAATATTAAAATCTTGAAAAAAAGATATATATAAATGACACATGATGTAAGAGAAAAGAAGACGTGGACCAAAAATAGAACCTTACTATTGAATCAGGGTTTAAAATATATTCCACTTTGTTCAATATCAAAATCTTTAACAAAAAAAAAGATAGTAGAAAATTTATTGAGGGTTCATTTTTGTGAACACAGAATCTTTTTTTTAAATTGTCTACGTTTCGTAAAGCTGGCTAGCTTTCCGTTTTGGTGAATCAAGGCTGTTTTCTGCTTTTTCTCTTAGTATGTATGTGGGGCATGTGATAAAACAGTAGCAAGAGTTTACAGAAGTTGAAAATTAGATCGTAAATTAAACAAAAATTCACAGGCACTAAGCATGGTGATAACGCAAAACCATGTGAATACTAAGAACGCATCACTTTTAGAAAATTTAATGTGGATTTACACAACAATATGAGTAACTATCAGGTCAACTAGGAGTGCGAATCCAAACAAAACTCCGGGTTACCATCAGGACAACAAGAATCTTGAAATATCGCAATGTGATTTAAAGATTCTTTGGCATGAGAGTATAGCAAACATTAAAAAGCCTATTCTGCTAACCACATCCCTAGCAATGCAAGCATAAAGTTAATTTTTGAGTCATATTCGATCGATGTAAAGTATGCTGAACTAGTAAAAGCTATATTCAGTTTATCCATCAAACAATGATAAAACAGAATGCATATCATAATACTCACCCCCTCTTTTATAGGTGGCCGTGGCAGAATATATCACACACACAAGTACCAATAAGTACTTCATCCTGAAAAACGATTTTTATATGAATATATATATATTAAAAAGGTGTCAATGTAGTTTGAATTTATATTGAGAACTTAATTAGTACATTTGGAGTTATAGTGAAAAGTTAACAAACGTATTTTCATGAATATCCAAAAATATTATTATTTTCTTTTTTTTTCTTTTTTTTTGGCTATTTAGCCTCCGCGTTTTGAAAATCTTGTGTCAGGACACAGCCAAATTTATAATACGTTTTGCGGCATTGAATATTTGTGTAATAATATCATGTCAAACTGACATGAACGTAAAATCTACAAGAATTAAAACAAAGGGGCTTGAATTTATTCAGGAACCGTGTTTACGGTATATTTATAAAGGTGTAAATTTTTAGTAAAAGTACCTCGACTTCGAATTAATCCCTTTGAGTTGAACATGAAATTAAACTGATGTGAAAAAATAAAATTTCAAGACTTTCATGTTAGAGTGTTCATTTAGAAATCAAATATTCGCCCAAAGGATTTATGCATGTACAATATCTATTTGAGAAAGCAAAAATATATTACACAACAAGCAAGTTATGAATGTTTGTGATTTTGTTCTCAATCTTTCACGGAATTATCAAATTAGACTTTAATGCTCATTTATTTCATAAAACATTAAAATTTTATGTTTAATACGGTTTCAAAAATATCATAAATTTCAAGTTTGTTATGAAAATTATGACGCAAGCTTACCTTACCTGCCCTTTCTATTTGTGAAAGGTATACATAATGTTAATGGTTATATACTTAGGTCTGAGGAAATGTTGGTGATTAATTCATGTCTGTGTTTATGAAATGATCTGTAAAAACCATTAAAATATTAATTAACACAATAAACAACAAGTATTTACGGATATCTTGTCATTTAGAAAAAATATATAAAGTGATGTAGACACCACAAAAAAATATGAGGTTTTCTTAAATATAGTTATCTTGTTTGTAACGTCTGACTACATGATTAACACGACACCCCAAAAATATGTTGTCTAGGTATAGCATCTATAGCTATAGTTTGATGTTATAAGTTTTTGTGCCTTTTACCTAAAAATTTAGTGCAAAAAGTGATTTCCCTGTGCATTTCATATTTAAATGACTTGTGTTCAAAAAAAATTTCACAACTTAATTCCTATTTTATTATTATTATTTTTTTTTAATTTCAAGACCTTAATTCTTATTTTAATTTTTATAAATTTTTCCTGATGAAAGAAGTTGTTATGCAGTTTCTGTTTGTAATTAAGTAATTACTTATAACTAGTTTGCTTATTACTGTTATGTGAACTGGCTTTTTAATTACATGCAATGCCATGTAAACATTGGCTTTAAAGTTTTACGAGTTGTATATTTTGAGTTTTGTGTTCAAAAGCATTGGTATTTCACTATCATGGAACACAGTTCTGGTTTTCAAAAAGCTTTCACTTTTTAATTATATGCAACTCGAACGAACATTTTAACCGTGTAAAATTTATAGGTCATTTTGATATAAACCATTTAGGTTTGGCAACAAAGTGACAAATTATATTACCGATATCTAAGAACCGAAAGGAACCCTTTTGTTTTTCTTCAGCAGCTTTTCCAACGGGAAGATAAATCTTTGATTTTTGTCACTATTAATTCGACCTTTTCATGTTTTCTTGTTGTTTACAGTACCATCTGCATAAAGAAAGCAACTTCATTATCGTTTTGTGCCCTTTTTAGCCTGAAAGTGAAAACAGAACATGTCAAGTCCAAACCTTTGAAGCTATAAAAAAAAATAAGTTCTGCTAAATAGAAAGCAGATTAACTGAGGGATAATCAAAAGAAATTATTTATCACAATGTAATTTGTGACGCAACATATGCCTCATTGTGGTTTAAATAAAAAGAACAGGAATGGAAAAGTTTATATTACCAAATTATTTTCATTTTATTTTTTTACCATTGCAAAAACTTTATTTCCTCCTTTGAACGAATTTTTGTGTAATACGTCCAATCAAATTAAAAGGTCACTGTGGTAGAGAATAAATGATGAGAGTTAATTATTTTTACGGTTATTTTTTACACAATGCACTACAAATATTATTATTATACTTTACTATAGAAACTATGGTAAAATAATTTTGGTATTTCTACAAGTAATAGCGCGTAGGCAAAATAACTGTTCGGGAAAATGCACGTAGGCAAAATAACTGTTCGGGAAAGTGCGCGTAGGCAAAATAACTAATTTGAATAAGGCACGCTTTAGCACGTCGAACAAATAACTAGTTATTTCCCTTGTCGTCAACGTAAACGTAAATAAACATGGCTGCCAAGCACTGACAGGGACATTACGATAATCCCAGATAAAAAAAACACCATAAGTAGATCTACTTAAAATTTGTACAGCAGTATAAATATGTCGGTTCAAAAGCTCTGTATGAGCTTATATTATGTTGTTATTTATCTTGCCGACTTTAAATAAAGTTTATTTGATTTGATTTGAGCAGTATGCTCTTTCTACATATGTGTAATGGTAGACGTTGTGGGGTTTATTATTTATTTACTGTTCTTGTTATTTGCTTGTTTGGAAACCTTTCTCTTTCTCTGTTTGTTTATTTCTCTCTCGGGTCACTTCCGTTTAGCCCCGGTCCCGGCCGGGTCCTTCCTTTGTATAAAAACAGCAGCCACTTCCTGCCCGGGCAGACCCGGATTAACATCTAGCAGACGACGCCTCTGTAAACTATCTTCCGTCAACATATATCTTTATATAATTCATAACACTAGTTAACTAAATTTGGTAAGGATCAACGTCTACCATTAATATTGTATTTATTACAATGTATCGCCAGGACGATATTAAATCATCTTAACTGTACATGAATCCCTTATTTCAACAAATATCCGTGTACAACGAATCCGAAGCAGGAGTATTACCTACATCTAAACCTAGACAGAAGCCACAACAATGAGTCGATACATGTTTTAACTGAGCCAAACATTTACCCTAGACAAAGGAAAACACTCCTGTTACATATGAAAAGCTCGGAATTCGATAGTTAAAGTTTTGAGGAAAAAGCTCATGACGATTTTTTTCTGTGGACGCCCGTTAAATGAAACGGAACACTGGAACTTGCTCCCGATTAAAAAAAAACATTACATTTATTTCTTTTTTTTATAGTTGACTAATGTGTTGCTTTTCAGGTCGTGATGTAAGCAATTACTAACTCAACACCCATTACTAAATTCATTCTTTTGGTTTATTTAGACATTAAGCATATGGATTTGATATTGATATCATATAACACTGTTTTTTTTTTGTTTTTTTTTAGTTTTTAGTTCAGTATAATAATACAGTTATGGTCTTTAATCGACTTCGGATAGGCCTAATATCCATAATTATTTAGTCTCGAAAAGGTTATTTTACCTCGGTCCTACGGACCTCTTTTCTCGATTAAATAATTCTGGATATTACCCTAAATTAAAGGTCATAATTGTATAATATGACAGGTACATACTATAGTTTAACATTTCATTTTTTACCGGGTCAATTAATTGTAAAGCACCATAGTTGAATCCAACATACCCGTTGGTATTTTGGCCCAGTTTACTCATCCGTATGTTTTATTTCACTCAATGTTTCTTTGCAAAAATGGGAAGTGATCTATCCTTCCTTTTGATATTAAACTGTGTTGTTGCCTAAAAACCAAGACAGTTTTATATAGCGGAGAGATGTTATAATGGACTAAAACACAAAATCACAGAACTTGCTAAGAAGCAAGAAAGCTTCGCAGATTTATAGATTCTGAATATTTCAATATGGAAAAGTAAAAGTTAAAAATACAAGTACATGTATGATCGAAACATTAGTTACTGGGCTGATAATAACTATGGACCCATTGGTCCATCAACAATGGTACCCAGTGCTATCCACTCAGAAGTAGTGGTTTACGATACCAAATGATCATTTTGAATATCTCTGTCTCGTCATATTATCGTTGCAAAAAATAATGAAATCCAAAGCAACGACCAACAGATTTATCTATAGAACCCACAAAAATTTGCAATTCCAATATTATTGCAAATCTTGCACCGACATATTTTAGAGCTACCAACTAATGTAAGTAAACAAAATTTGCAGAATTTCGTGGAACTGAACAAAATCATTTTTATTAAGTGATATGGTAGCGTAATTTTGCATAATTTAAAGTTAAAAAACATTCGAATTTTAGAATCTCATGGGAATCCCATGGGAAAATTTATTTTCAACTGGATTTCACCCTTCCCCTAGAGATTTTAATTTTTCTCAAGGGATTTACCAATAATACCAACGAAAAAAAACACTCAAATTATACAATTCATCCTCCAATAATTTGTAAGCCATTGATTTTTAATTGATTTATATAGGTTTCAGTTGCAAACTATGGTGTACGACATAAAATTTTGTTATAGCCATGATAACTATGATATCTAAATCTTGACGAAGAATTAGAATTTTGAATATTTGAACATTACATTTAATGGTCCTGCATTTTTCAAATTGAGCCATTTACAGATTATTTAAAAGGCAGAGCTTCCTATTAATACTGCCCAAGCTTCACATAAACCGGAATATGGCTTTCCATATTATTTGATTCTAATGCTTCAAATGAGAAGTTACTTCTTTAAACACGTGTAAAGCATTTCGAAATTTACTGTTTGTTATGAAACTTGGGTATTTTTGTATTTCGTATAGTTTCTTTATTATTTACTGCAATTATTACGCCGTTATGTTCTATTTCAAGTGTTTTTGTTCCTGTGAATATATAAATGGTAATTCCAGTGTCTTAAATTAAAACAATATCTGTGTACAAAGAAAGGCGAAATGAGAGAGATAGAGACAGATGGAAATTAAGACAAACAAAATAATGTCAGAATAAAAAGAATTGGCACCAAAAAATACAGAAAAACAAGAGGTTTTACTGTCACTGTGTTGGAAAGTACATTTTGCAGTTAATCCCAAAACAACTTGTTCATTGGTTCAAGTCTGTACGATTAAACAAAGGGCCTTTGAAATTATCTAAAAAAATTTGACTTTTCAATTGCAAAATCATTTATAAAATGATAAGAATTTGAAAAGTAAGTAACTTCTATTTTTTTTACACAACATTGTTGCATTATCTATGTTTTTAAAATTGGTATGCCAACTAGTTATCAATATATGCCAGACATTCAAAGGCGATGCATTTCGAAATCCTTTTCTATCCCGCAAATTTGTCCTGTTTATAAAAATACATGTTTGTGATGGTAGAACCAATTAGAATAGATAGAAAATAGGGGTAATAAAAAAATACCGAACAGAATTGTCAACAGCCAAAGTCCTTGAAGCAAAAAGATAAAGCATGTGAAAACCACTGGAAAAATTGTCGATTGCAATGGTCCTGACTTGGTACAGACATTTCAAAAGAAATGGTGGGTTAAACCGGTTTTATAGCGCACCAAGCCTCCCCTTCCACTTGGGGTTGTATCCGGTAGTAACTCAACAGCAATTGCTATTGAAATGTCGTAGACTGTTGAAAGAAATGATCATGTCAGTATTAAGTAGAAAAAGAGTCTTGAATCAGAGTTCGGACCGAAACATCAATTTTTTTTCCACAAGGGACTGATATCTATTGAAGAACTTTTAAATGAGACGGAATTTTTTGAAGCCTTGATAATAAGGCGGTCATGGAGTTGACTATGTCTAATGAGAGAAAGCATAGTTTGTATTAGCTCTCGATTAACGAATCTACTGTGAAACATACATGCAGGAATATTACTGTCCGTGTTAGAGAAATGGATAATAATTTTGAAATTGAGATCATCCCTTTTATCATAAATTTTATTACTGAGATGACCATTTCAGCAAAATTCGAGATGTAAGTCCAAAACAAGATTAAGATCCAGCGGTTTCTGTCATTTCCTTTTTCTCTTATTCTGGTGGGTATATTAAAGGGATCCATTTAGCAAAAAACGCGTTATTAAATGGTGGTAATAACAAAGTTACCGAAAAGAGTGGTCAAGAGCCGAAGTCCATGAGACAAAAGGACAATTCAGGTGGAAACCACCCGCAGAATTGTCGACTGCAATGGTGCTGGCTTGGTACATGCATTTCAAGAGAAATGGTAGGTTAAACCTATTTTATGGCTAGCCAAACCTCCCCTTCCATTGCGGTAGTGTCCGGTAGTAACTCAACATCAATTGCCATTGAAAGGTCATAGACAGTTAAAAGTTATGATCATTCCAGTATGAAGTAAAGAAAAAATCTCGAATCAGAGCTCGGACCGAAACTTCAAAATTTTCCACAGGGAACTAATATTTATTAAAGAAATGTTTAATGATCTTATGAGACGGAATTTTTTAAGCCTTAATTAATAAGGCGGTCATGGACATAACTATGTCTAATGAGAAAGTCTGTATAATTTGTGCTAGCTCTCGAGTAACGAATAAGCTGTGAAACATACACTCCGTAAGCAGGAGAATCGGGAATATTACTGTCCATGTTAGGGAAATTAATAATTTTGAAATTAAAATCGTCCCTTTTGTCGTTAATTTTAGTACTTAGATGACCATTTTCGTCAAACTCGAGATGTAAGTCCAAAAAAGATGTAAATCTGCATGGTGGTTTCTGTCATTCCCATTAATTTTAAGTCTGGCGGATGTTAATGGGATCCATTTAGCAAAAGATGCATTATTGATGGAAAGAACATCATCAATGTATCTATAAGCTAGATTACAGGATCTAGCATCTTTTACTCTTTGATTGAAGAACTTTAGTCTTGTAAGGATGTAAAAACAAGTTTGCGACGAGAGGAGCACAATTAGTGCCGATAAGTACACAAACTTGCTGTTGATAAATAGCACCTCCAAATGTGACAAATATATTATCAATAATAAAATCAAGCGTTTTGAATGCTACATTTGATTTGTGATTTCAGTTTATCATGAGGAAGCCTGGTATACAGTGTGGAAAAATCAAATGTTTTGAGAGAATATATGTGAGATAAAGAACGGGATTTAAGATTTTCCAATAAATCCTTCGAGTTTTTAAGCATCTACATGTGATTTATGTCACTTCGAGAATAGTTTCACAGTATGTTTGATTCCTGTCTTTGACTGCAGACAAAATCTTAGTTAGTTCAATGGACAACGCAGTAGTTGAGCAAGCGATGTATCTTTCCTTGTAAGGATTTTTGTGTAATTTAGGTAAGAAATTTAGCAAGAAAAGTACCTTGTGTTTATATGCAAACAGTGTTATGGATCAGTTATTAGACCTTTAAAATATAAACGTATAAGACTGTTCATGAAATACATTTGATACTGTAGATCATCAGATCCTATGCAGTAAGCTTCATGCGATGGGTGTGAAAAGTGTTAAATGGTTTGAATCGTATTTAACAGGACTAAGTCAACTGGTAAACGTAAATGGCACAGAATCTACTTATTCCAATATTACTTGTGGTTTTCCACAGAGTAGTGTTCTAGGTCTCTTTCTTTGTTACGTGAATGATATGGTCATCAGCATCAATCCTGATTGTAAACTTCTTTTGTATGCCGATGACAATACTATTTTATTTTCACATAAGGATCCTGATTTTATAGCCGACAAACTCGGCAAAGAACTTGAATCATGTAGCTTGTGGCTTGTTGACAACAAATTATCTCTCCATCTTGGTAAAACTGAGTGCATACTCTTTGGACCAAAGCGGAGATTAACAAAATATTGGAATTTCAAATTAATTGTAATGGTCATGTTATAAAATCACAGATTAGCAATAAATATTTGGGTATTGGAATTGATCAAAATTTATCTGGTGAAAAAACTGCAAACTCTATCATTAAGAAAGTTATCTCTCGTTTAAAATATATATATAGAAAAGCAAATTGTCTGTCATCGGAAACAAGGAAAACATTGTCCATGGCTCTTATCCAATGTCATTTTGACTATTCATGTTCCTCCTGGTATGCAGGTATATCTAAATCTTTAAAACAAAAACTACAAGTGACTCAAAATAAAACAGTAAGATTCATCAAAAGCTTGGAGCCAAGAGACACTATAGGAACACCGGAGTTACAAAGTTTGAGGTGTCTGAACATAGAACAAAGAGTAAAACAATTAAGAAAGAACCACGCGCATAAAATCTTTAATAATAAAAATGTCCATCATATCTAAAAAAAAACAACTTTGTAAAAATAAATAAACACCATAAATATAATACCCGATCAAGTCCCTTTGATTTTGTAATACCTAAGATTAAAGGCACAGAATCAACATCATTTTTTATAACGCTATCCAAGATTGGAACTCACTTCCTGATTCCATCAAATCGATCACCAACATGACTCGATTTAAAAATGAAGTGAAATTACTGGATATAAGAAAGAACTGATATCTCATTGACTCCACCTCAAAGACCAACTGCACTACCATTTTCATTTTCGCCTGCTATTAATACTTTGACCTTAAAAATATTTAAATAAATTAAATTACGTTTATACTTATTTTGAAGGACCCCATTGGAAATAAACCGGAGGGTTTTCATGGGTTATCCTTGGTTGACGAGATCAACATAATTTTTTATTGTGATGAGATATTTTTGGGGTAAAAAATTGATATATTTTAAATTATATGAAATTTTGAATCGCAATCTTAACTTATTGATTTTTAACCTAAAAATATTTTACCTTTTACCTTTAAAAACTGAATTGGCATTAGGTGAAAAAAGAGGGAATAACAGGAAACATCTACAATGGCTGAAAATTACAATCGTCAGTTAAAAACCAATGAAAAACACAAACGTAAACAGCGATAGGAACTAGGGACAGATACCAGTATTTAAATTTCATAACAAAAATAAAAGAGTATTTGGTAACATGCCGAGTTTAGCCTTTTTTGCTAAACCATCACATGTTCCCGTGTATCTTATAGAATTGATATCTTGAACACTGCATAGCAGGTATATTTATACTTTGCTTTCCTTATTTGGTTATTCTTTACTTGTTCTTCACAAAGTTTAGGAAAGAATCGGCGCATCATTTTTCATCTGAAAATGATTCTTTGTAAATATTTAATAATTTTGGATCTAATTGCTGCACTGAAGAGACATAAGTTGTCGAAATGCGCATTACAGAATTTAAATTCGCAGTAACTTCGGTATTTAGTCATTTGCTAGATAAAAGCAAGAAACGAAATGCAGTGGCTAACATTTCACCAAAAAATGCAATATTAATGATAATAATGCCAGGACATACCAAACAGGTCAGTCATTTCCCATGTTTGAAAGATTCTGCTTGCTACTCCTACACTTGTATTTCACTACCTCATTACTTAATTCAGTTTTGAGACAAGTACAATGTCACTGTAAACTGATTTAAATATTCTTTCTTTGTTGTTTTGAATCCATGCATCAATCAGTCTACAGATCAAAAGAATTTCAACATTTCGGAACTACCAATCACGCTCTTACATTTATTTATTCCCTAATCGAAGTTTTGAAGAAATATTGTGTTTGCTCCGTTTCTTGTTAATAGTATAAGAAGCAGTATTCTTTTTTCTTCCGCAAAAAGTTCGTTCTCAGAAACTAATGGTCCAAATTTTGTGAAACTTTGCAGAAATGTTCGGTACTACCATGATTAGATATGCATGCAGCTGTTTTAATTTTTAAAATGACCGCAAAAGGAAAGTAAAATTAAAAGTGCTTGTCCTTGAGAGAATTTTTCCTGCTTACGGAGTGTATTCGTTAGAGCTTGCACAAATTATACAGACTTTTAATTAGACACAGTTGTCTTCGTGACCACCTTATTAATGAAGGCTTCAACATAATTCCGTCTCATACCGTCTTTAAAAAAAGTTTTTAATTAGATATCAATCCCTTGCAGAAAAATTGGAAGTTTCGGTCAGAACACTGATTCATGATTTTTTTTTACTGAATACTACGATAATCATTTCTCTTAACTGTCTATAACCTTTCAATAGCAGTTGATGTTTATTTCCTCGGACACTACTGCAATGGATGGGGCGGATTGGCGCGCTTTTAAACCGTTTTTAGCCACTATTTCTTTTGAAATGCCTGTACCAAGTCAGGACCAATTTTTTTCAGTGGTTTCCACCTGCTTCGTCTTTTTTCCTCATGGACTTTTGCTCTTGACAATATTGTTGGGTAATTTTGTTATTACCTCCATGGATACACTATCATTTTTTCATCTTATTTTTGCAATTTCAAAATGTTATTCTGACCAGCTGTTTATAATTCCCGCATCTCACTATTTTACAATGCCAAGTTTTCTTGCAATTGACTCGATGAGTGTCCTGTGGTTGTTTATATGTGTGGTTGTGCTCTTTTTGTCTTTACTCATGATGTCCGGCAACGAACGACGGCATTTGTATGAACACTTTGCCAGTTTATTTTATGTTTGTTGACGATCCCACATCCATCATTGCTGTCACATAGATGAAGCTTTGCTTTTAACATTTATCAATGAATGAGGGAATTCCGCTCCGACCGGTGCTAGGGGCTGCCTAGATTTTACAATGAGGTGTTAGCAAAACACACTGTTGAAGGCCTCATGGTGACGTGATGAAGAACAACAATCAAAGCATTGTTCCATTCATTGGTAATTTCATGTATTTGTAGAGATTTTTGCTCGTGTACATTTGCTTTATATCCTTTCGAATTGAAAAAAAAACGTAAATGAACGAATTTAGAATTTTTAGTCTTTGAATTTTCAAAATAGCCTCTTTTACTCTGGAAACTGAATGCAAACAAACAATGTTCTTTCGGTGATATCTAAAGCGCTTCTGTGTTGCGTTAATCATTTTTACCTAATTTTTTTCAGCTAATCAAGAATGCTTGATTGTTTATATCATTTAATCATAATTTTTCATTTTGTTACACATACAACATTACTTTCTCTAATTTCTATTCAGTTTTCACGTTTCCTGAGCGGTGTGGAAACATTTGTTCTCCTCTCTAAAGAGGAGAACAAGTTTCGTGAAATTTCCCGCCAAATTTATTCGCAATACAATCCTCGGTGTTTTTCGTCCAATCATTAGAGAAACAGTTTCCGTAACTTAAACACGTTAATTATAAAATTTCTCACATCTCGTTAAATAAATTTTCAAACGTTTAAAAGCTCGGCAAGCCTCGCTTTCAAACATTTGCAAAATTTATTTTACTCATGTGAGAAATTACATAATCAACTAGTTCTCGTTATGGAAACTATATTTACACCACTTTAACACTATAATCATACAAAATGAGAAAGGGAAACTGAGGCAATTAACAAAATTACTGAACAGAATTGTCAGGCGCCGAAACCTTAATTGACAAAGTAGGTCAAAACCATCTAAACAATTGTAAATCAAAATAGAGTAGTAGGGAGAGGGATCTTTTAGCCCCAGCAAAAACGCAGGGAGGGAGGGAGGGAATTAAATAAGGTCAAGTCCCGCCCCTATACGACGTCACCGTACCCTATAACACCCATGACTCAGACCAATTGACCTAATATGATCGGGACGCTTGATCCATGACTCAGACACCAAATTTGGTTAAACCCTATGACCCACGTACCATGATTCATACTAACCGTCTGACTCAACCGTACCTAATTTGGTCGGAACGCGTACCCTATGACTCACGTACCATGATTCATACTACCCATTTGACTCACCGCGTACCATGATTCATGCAAGCTAACCGTATGACTCAGATAGCTCATCTAATAGACGCGTTCCCTATGACTCAGACCCCTGACTCATACAACTGGATGTCTCTTGTTGCGGTATGGCGGACAGGATGATGAGGCATGCCTACACGATGTTATCGGAAGTGAAAATGACGTTACCATATAAGGTAAAGAATCCGTGGGACATGTCACCATATATGGAAAATATGACCAAATATGAAAAACGCATTGTTTTCGTTTGTAGATCGATATAAACTTGAATGACCATATTTGGATTTGGGGTGGGGCATCAGATGACCATATATGGAAGACATGCCCAAATATGGAAAACGCATTATTTTCACTCTGGAATCGATTTCGACCACATGACCATATTTGGAAAAGGGGTCGACCATATATGGAAGACACGTC
>MJUU01004198.1:38888-54311 GCA_002080025.1 Modiolus philippinarum
TGCGATGTGGTGAGAGACGAATCGTATGTCAGAGAAGTCTACCTTCCGCTGCTTCAATCCGTAGCCAGGAGAAACGAAGTAACGACGGAAGTGGTCTTCGAGAGACCGATCTACCGCACTACGAGGGGAGTCGATTTGGAATTGTTGGAAATCACCTTGAGAGACGATCGTCTAAGAGTGTGCCGCTGCAAAGACGATCACGTGTTCTGCTTGCTACACTTCCGGAGAAAAGTTTTAGAGGAATCGAACCAGTTTCGGCATGAAGATGGAGTGCCTATCTGTTATCGACAGTTCTCCAGGAGAGACGCCATGCTGAGACATCGTCGAAATAGACATGGATTTAGAATAAAACCATCACCAACATCACCCTCACCACCACCACCACAGAAGATGGAAAGTCCACCACCACCACCACCACCACCACCGCCGCCACAGAAGATGGGGGTCCACCACCACCACTACCAACACAGAAGATAGAAAGTCCACCACCACCACCACCACAGAAGATGGAAGGCCCGCCACCTCAGAAGATCGAAAGTCCACCACCACGGCAGAAGATGGAAGGTAGTTTCCAGTTTCGACATCCGTTCACCATGATCGTCTCCGGTCCGACCTCCTGCGGCAAGACGTATTTCTTGAAAGAAATGTTACGGAAAGCCCGGTCGACGTGTAGCCCGGTCCCGGGGAGGATAGTCTGGCTATACAGGCGTTGGCAACCCCTTTACGACGAGATCCAAAGAGTAGTGGATCCCAAAGTGGAAATCGTTCGCGGCATCCCGTCCGATTTGGACGCGGATCACTACTTCGACGCGGGGACTAGGAATGTGCTCGTGTTGGACGACCTGATGTCGATCTCGGTCAGAGATCCCCGCATCAACGACCTCTTCACGGAAGGATCGCATCATCGGAACTTGTCGGTGGTCGCCATGAATCAGAATCTGTATTTCGGCAAGGACCCGACCCAGAGACGAAACTGCCACTACCTCGTTCTCTTCGACAATCCCGTCGATCGCCAACCCGTCGCCACGCTGGGAAGGCAGATGTACCCGAACCACAGACATCTATTGGTGCAGAGGTTCGAAGAGACCACGAAGAAACCTTACGGATACCTGGTGGTCGACCTGAAACCCGGTACGCCCGAACATGCGAGACTACGTAGCGGCATCTGGGGCGGAGGCGAGGACGCCGGAGGCGAAATCACCGGAAGGGAGGACACCGGAAGTGAGGCCATGGAAGATGACGACGATTCCGTCGTAGAAGACGGAAGTGAAACGGACCTGATGGCCTGTTTCAGATGCGGATTGGTATTTGCACACGAGTTGGGACTCGAGAACCATCGACGGAGGGATTGCTACGACGAACCATCCGCCAAACGATGCAGGAGGGACGACGACGAGGCCGAAGGCACCTACGGATACGAACTTGAATGTTTTCTCCAAGGCCTACCGGTGACGGTATCTTGCGCGGACGAACTTCCGGTCAACGACGACACCTGCGACCGCCGAGGCACGCACTGGGTGGCGTTCCACTTCCCAAAGGACGGACCCGCGGAATTCTTCGATTCGTTCGGCAGAGCACCGGAAACGTACCACCGACGTTTTGCGGACGTGTTGATCGCCAACGGACCTCGGTACTTGACCAACAACGTGCGAGTGCAACCGGAAGACGGCGACTTCGGTGGACTGTACTGCGTGCACTTTGTAAAATGCAGGTACTGGAACTTTACGATGGAAGACGTGGTGAACGAACTCTCCGCCAGGGATCCGAAGACCGTCGAGGCCGAGCTGACAGACATTTACAAATGACAATAAACGATGAACTCGTGATAATTATTTTTTGTGACATTAAAATATGTGAATAACAAGAACACGTCGTTGTTGTCCGACGCCACTCTCTCTCATTTTACTACTAGAGTCATATTTCCCGTTCTGCGCTGATCTTCCGCACAGGGTTGTCTCTCGTTCTACACTTACCTCATCGATACAATCATAGATTTATCTCCCTTGCTTATGATTTCCACATTTGCTTTACCGTACTCCCTACCACTCAAATCGAGTCTAAAGTTCCCTTTTTGCAAATATGGTCACGTGATGTCCAACCCCATTTCCAAATATGGTCATATAGGTCTAAATCGATTCCCCAGCGAAAATAAAACGTTTACCATATTTGGGCGTGTCTTCCATATATGGTCGACCCCTTTTCCAAATATGGTCATGTGGTCGAAATCGACTCCAGAGTGAAAATAATGCGTTTTCCATATTTGGGCATGTCTTCCATGTATGGTCATCTGATGCCCCACCCCAAATCCAAATATGGTCATTCAAGTTTATATCGATGTACAAACGAAAACAATGCGTTTTCCATATTTGGTCATGTTTTCAATATATATGGTCACATGTCCCACGGATTCTTTACCTTATATGGTAAATATAGATTACACCACAAGATTCCATTTATTACCATATTTTATCCACTAGAGATAGTTAAATTTTAAAATTTTAATTGCGAGGCTTGCCGAGCATTTTAAAATTTTTAAATTTAACTATCGAGAGTGGATAAAATATGGTAATAAACGGGATAAAGTGGTGTAATCTTTTTCTCTAATGATCAATGATAAACACCGAGAGTTGTATTCCGAATAGATTTGGCGGGAAATAGCACGGGGCTTTATTCAACATACTTTGAATAAAGAAAATTTATCTAACGGGTCAAATCGGTTTAAACTTGACATATCATTAGAGAACGTCATTTTCACTTCCGATAACATCGTGTAGGCATGCCTCATCATCCTGTCCGCCATACCGCAACAAGAGACATCCAATTGTATGAGTCAGGGGTCTTGGTCATAGGTAACGCGTCTATTAGATTGGCTGGTCTGAGTCATACGGTTAGCTTGCATGAATCATGGTACGCGGTGAGTCAAATGGTTAGTATGAATCATGGTACGTGAGTCATAGGGTACGCGTTCCGACCAAATTAGGTACGGTTGAGTCAGACGGTTAGTATGAATCATGGTACGTGGGTCATAGGGTTTAACCAAATTTGGTGTCTGAGTCATGGATCAAGCGTCCCGATCATATTAGGTCAATTGGTCTGAGTCATGGGTGTTATAGGGTACGGTGACGTCGTATAGGGGCGGGACTTGACCTTATTTAATTCCCTCCCTCCCTCCCTGGGTTTTTGCGGGAGCTAAGAGATCCCTCTCCCTACTACTTAATAGTCCTGACATTTCAAAAGATATACGCCTTTAATTGAAAACATAGTTGTTTTATTTAAACATAATGTAATACCGAAATAATCTACTGAAGTATTAACAACAATTGCTATTGAAATGTCGTTCATAAAAGACAGGTTTGCACAAGTCACATATTAATACTCAGTTTGGTTATTATAAATATTTATTAACTGATGACTTAAAAATACAGTGTGATTTGGCCATTTAATATAACTGGAAGTTCTGGGCATGTAGAATTTATACAGCGCAAATGCCCTGTATAGAAATTTATACAGGACAGATGCCCTGTATAAAAATTTATACATGACAGATGCCCTGTATAAAATTAATACAGGGCAGATGCCCTGTATAAATAAATCGGCCATATTGGTTAAGTTATGCTCTTTTTTCTGTATCTTTGATTTTCTAACATATGTTAACTTTTTGACTTTTGGTTTTAATCTCATAAAAATAAAAATATATACATGACAGACAGAAGATTTCCTTTGATTACCACCGCGGACAGTGGAACAGTTGGATGTCTTTTACGTGAAGTGTGGGCTGTTTGTTTCGAAGTGAAGGATTGAGCAACAATGCGAGTTCATTTTCATTTATCAAAATAAAGGTAGAGAGTCTTGTTCAAACTTATTACTGTACGGAATCAATTAAGGTGTCATCATAGTTTAAAAAACTGTAAAGACATTTAAAATATACGCTGTAAATCTTGCAAACACTCGAGCCAAACTTGCCAGTCGGATGAGAATGCACACAAAATCACTAATTTTCCACCTGAAGTTTGTAACCAAAAGCTTATTGCTTCAAAATTTTGATTGGAAACCTCTGTAATTACAAGTAAAACTGGTTTCTACAAGTTTTTTAACTGAAAAAACTACAAAGTTCAAGTTACAAAAATCAGGAGCATGGGGTGTCTACTTTCTGTTCCTCGTGGGGTGTAGGGTCTCGTTTGAAAGATGGATTGTTTCCAATTCAATGACAGTTTTTTTTCTCCTACAACTATACAAATATTCTTTCTTTATACAAGACGTATGCAAAATTGATCAAAAGAAGATCACAGGAAAAACCTATATTGTTCATTGTCAAAAAAATTGCAATCTACGTTCTAGATAAGATCACTGTGCTACACATAGTTACATAATACTTGTCAGCTGCATCCCGTTTCAGCATCACGGACAGCACCTTGACGAGACCATCGTGTCATCAAGGGGATTTGTAAACAACATGATAGTAAAATATTCTTTTAATTTTTAAAAAACTGAAAATTCAATAGAAATCTGTTTTATACCGTCCTGACTTGGTAAAAATGAAATTTGCACATAGAGCCTGTAAGATTGGTAAAGATAATGCCTGTAATTTTTAGTCATCAGTTAATAAAAGTGTCATAAAATGGGTATTTTCATATAAACCCTGTATAATTTCCTCGTACAATCGTATTGGGTTTTGATCACCTGTATTAGCCCTCGGCTTCGCCTCGGGCCAATACAGGTGACCTCAACCCAATACGACTGTACCTGGACATTATACTGGATTAATATGAAAATACCTATTTAATAACACTATAATATTAATTGGGCAAAGATATATTAACACACGAGTAAAAAATTATCACCCAAGACAATATCGAGTATGATATTATTTCACAGAGTGTGTTTATTCGTTCATTCCTCTCGAATATAAACACTAGGCGAGTGTCACAAAGCCATGTCTTGTTTTTACTTCTAAGAGGTAGCACTTCATTAGTTTTTATGTTCATATTTATCATTGTTCCGCTTTTCATTATATGCGATAAACTGCTAACCGAAGCATTATTTCAGTTAAATTCGAATTTTAAAATTAACTGAATTGTTTGAAAGTAAAACGCAACTTTTTGATGCATTATATTTTTAACTTCATATGATAGCATAATAGAGCATTTCCGAGTTCTGGTATTTAGATTCACCAGTTGAAGTTTGCCCGCCCTACCTCACAAACATGTCCTAACCATGAGACCAAGAGTGTACTTCAAAGACGTAATTTCAGGACAATGACGTTTCATGTTTTATGACGTGACATTGTGACGAATTGAAGAGTGGTTTTGGTAAATCCTGATACCAGAGCTCGGATAAAGTCTATTGTAAGCAACGTTTACTAATGTACTTACAAGTGTAGTATTATCTGCATATAATGTCGACAAGAGTTAAACTATCCAGTCGCTTATAAAAATTAGTAACTCAAACATCCCAATCTTGTTCAACACCCTACCTGTACGGTCGAAACAGGGCGAAATTGAAATGAAATTACATCAAATGGACTTTCATAAGCTTTTTAATTTTCATGTGAAATACTAAGGCAGGATGAGATAAGTAAGTAACAAATTATTTATGGATAATTCCATTGTAATTCGAAGTAAAGGACACATTTTTATGGATAAATCCAAGAAGTAATGAATACATTATTTCTGAATAAATTCCAATATGTAATTTATACATTATTTTTTAATATTTCCGATAATTGGTGAAGACATTATCTATGGATATTTCCAATACATAATGAAAACATTATCTATGGATAATAAACACAACAGTTGTTGATAATTCCATTGTATATTGAAGCAAGCAGAAGTCCATTATTACTAATTATGGACGTATATTGAGCCAGAAGTCCATAATTACTAATATTGTACTTCTGATTGAAGTTATAAACACATTATTTATGGATAACTCCAATAAGTTAATAGCAGATTATTAATGGATTATCCATTATGTACTGAAGTATTGAACAGATTATATATGGATGATTCTAATTAGTATTGAACAGGTAATATATGGATGATTCTAATTAGTAATGAACATATTATGGATGATTCTAAGAAGTATTAACGGATAAATCCTTTGTACATTGAAGAAGTTAATGAACACATTATTCAGTGATAACTCCAATAAGTAATGAAAATAGTATTTACGGATGATTCCGATTACAATAAACAAATTGTTGTTTACAGATAATTCTAATAAATAACGAACTCGTTATTTCTGGATTATTCCAAGAAGAAGTAATGACAAATATTTAAAGATAATTTCATTGTATATTGAAGTAATTAGTTTATTATTTATGGATTATTCAAATATGGATAATGTCAGTAAGTAATGAACACATTTTTTATGAATTATACCATTGTATGAGCATATTATTTATAAATACTAGTATTTCAAATAAGTAATGAACACATTATTTATGAATAATTCCATTGTAATGATCACATATTTATAAGTGATTCAAAGAAGTAATGAACACATTATTTATGGATAATTCCAAAAGTAATAAAAACATTGTCCATGGATAATTCAAAAAGTAATGAACACATTATTCATGGATAATTATAAAAATAATTAACAGATTTTTATGGATAATTCCAATGTATATTGAAGTAAGGGACACATTTTATTGATAATCTCAGCAAGTTATAACACATTCTTAGTGGATTCCAAAAGTAATAAAACATTGTTCATATGGCTAATTCCAAAAGTAATGAACACATTATTTATGGATAATTACAATGTTTGTGAAAGTAAGAAACGCATTGTATGGATAATTTCGATTTTATTTAATCGTGTGTTTTGTTCCTTCAGTATTCTACTGTAGTTGTTATATATATCTATGGATAATTCCAATGTATATTGAAGTAAGGGACACATTTTATTGATAATCTCAGCAAGTTATGAACACATTCTTAATGGATTCCAAAAGTAATAAAACATTGTTCATATGGATAATTCCAAAAGTAATGAACACATTATTTATGGATAATTCCAAAAGTAATGATCACATTATTTATGGATAATTACAATGTGTGTGAAAGTAAGAAACGCATTGTATGGATAATTCGATTTTATTTATTCTTCAGTATTCTACTGCAGTTGTTATATAATTTATTAAAAATTCCATTGTACATTGTAGCAATGAATATCAACAGTTGTTTACTTCAAATAATTATATTGTATTAGTAGATTTATCAAAATTATTAATGTGAGGGTCACTCCTCCTGGTTAACTCCATATTGTTCACATATGCTGTAAATCTATATATTGTAATTTACATAGATATATATTCTCCGAAACTATGTATGTAGTTTTTGATTCATTTATTAAATAAATTATTTAATTTCCGATAAGTGATAAACACACTATCATTTGATCCTTCCAATGTATACTGAAGTAAAGGACACATTATTCATAACTAGTTCCGTCGTATTTTAAAGAAACAAAAAGGACAAAACAAATCAAAACACTTATTGGACTGTAACGCTCACGTCGTTTGGAATTTCGCATTATCTATTTTTCTTTAATTTTATTATAAACTAAGGAGTATCTCCCTCGTGCATAGCTCCGCCTTTAGCCTTTTTTGGCTAATATCATATATATCTGTTTGTCGAGCTGTAACGTCCACGTCGTTTTGGAAACTTGCAATGTCTAAATTTTGAAAATTTTTGCTTAAATCTAAAGAGTATCTCCCTCGTTCGTTGCTCTGTCCTTAGTCTGATTTTGACATGTCATTTAGATCTCTTCTATCAGAATTAAAAAAAAATATCAAACTGGTGAAGTTTAATGATAAGCTGGCTATTGTCTGTCACGACTTTATGATAAAACTTTTCAAATAAAACTAGACTGGCCAGGGTGGTGTTTCATAATTTTACTACGCACAGAAGAGCTAAATTAGCAACTAAAGTCTATTCATAGTTGCAGGCTCATGCTTAAACCTCGATGTTGTATGGCCCAATGATAACTATGCTCCCCGCAGCAGTCATCTTCCATCTTTCAAAGTGGTTGAACTAAGGACAGTTGCAACCAAGTTTAGTTCCTGTAGGAAAAGATGTTTTAGAAAAGAATTTGAATGCGTTTTCCCATATTGTTCAATGAGTTTTAAACTAAGTTCTAATTGGTGGTCATTTTGGATGAGACACAGATATCCCGAACACATTTTAAAAAGTATATAGATAATAGTGTTGCAAACAGCTCTACATAATATGAATGATAATGTGCTGGTAAGGTGAGCTGGAAAGGTAGAATATATGATTCCGAATGCCAACAGTGATGAAAATCATCTTTTTAAACCTGTTGACATCGGAAAATCCAGCAAGGTCTTCGGCTGGATTTGAACCCGTGTTTGATGTCATCTATGGCAACACCGCCTGCACTATGTCCAGCGCCCTAGACCACTCGGCCACCTAGGCTATATAAAAATATAGCTTTCGGTAACATTTTTAAAAGGACCATCCCAGGACTATTTTTACCTAGTTTGATTCTAATTGGTTTGTTTTCCCATGGAGTCAAATGTTAAACTTTGTTCCCAGCCATCTTGTATAGTGCGTGGAGTTGCCAGGCACAATCTTTGAATTTGTTGTCCGATTCCAGTAGTGTGGATTCAATGTTAAGCTGTTTCCCACCGGCGGCCATTTCGGATGAGGTACTGTACTTTGTGGCTTCAGAAAAGAAAATATTTGAATGCTTTCCTGTGTTATTCTATGTTCCTCACTGGAGGCCATCTTGGGCCTGTAGGCACTTGCGGGCACATGTCTCAAAGGTCGTCAACTAAGAACACATATGACCACGTATGGTTCCTATTGGCCAAGGAGTCTCAGAGGAGAAGATCTTTGAATGTGATTTCTAATAGTGTCCGATGTTAAAGTATGTTTCCACTGGCATCCATCTTGGATGAAGCACGGACTTGTCGGACAAATTTTTCCAAAGGCACCTTTCCAGAACTTTGTGTCAATGTATGGTTACAGTATGCCACGAGTAGTTTCAAATGACGGAACCTAATTTTCCCGCTGGCAGCCATCTTTGATGAGGTGCATGCACGGCCACTTGAAGATAAAATGCAGATTTTTTTTTTTTTTTTTTTTTTTTTTTTTTTTTTTTTTTTTTTCTTAATGTCAGTTTTTAAAATACAAGGCAAAATAAAAATTGATGGAATAGTTATATGCCATTCATGTGACTGGTGACTGATGCATGAATATAAACAAGGCATTGGATACGGTTACAGGTGTAACACAACTAATTCCGTCTCCCTTAGCCTCCCATGATAAATTGCACATGTTTCTGCATTCGTAGAATTTGTATCTGAAGTTCAAACAAAATGACACATGTCTCATCTGAAGGACACATCTTTCGGTAAACTCTCATGAAAAAATGAACCGACCTTAACTGTAATATAAGAGAAACTGGTTCCCGGAAGGTCAAAACCTAGGGATAGGTACTTCCTGTCTGTGTTTTCACGGGAAAAATACCTCCGCTTTCAACTTTGATAAAATCTTAAATTTTCACCGAAATGGTATAAATTTAGGCTGAAAAGAATCTCTATTGAATGCTTTCTCAATTTAATTCGTAATGACTTGTCAACCTTTTTAATCTACGACACTATTAACACTTCCTTGGAACTATGTTGTCTCAAATAAGGACTATATTCACATATGTGCCTGACTGGGTTCCGAATTAGTTGTGTTACACCTTACACACTATTAGGTATAACACCACTAATTCAGTCTCCCATAGACTCCCATGTTAAATTGCGCATGTTTCAAATTTTGTAAAAATTTTACTAAAAGTTCAAATGAAGTGACACGTGTCTCAACTTAAAGAGGCATCTTTCAAGAAACTCTCATGAGAAAATCAACCCCCCTTAACTTGCATATAAGAAAGAACTGGTTCCCGGAAGTGAACAACACAAGGATCGGTACTTCCTGCTTGAATTTGACAGAAAAAATTCCTCCGCCGCCAATGCCAATAAAATTTTTTATTTCTTGACAAAATGATATAAATTTAGGCTCAAAAGAAGCCTTACAATATAAACTTTTCAATTAAATAAGATTCAGCTGCCAACACTTTGAATATGTAACAAAATAAACACTATATTGGAACTATATCGTCTCTTATAAGGACTAAATTCACATATGTGCCCGACTGGTTTCCGAATTAGTGGTGTTATACCTATGTAACAATAACGCACAAAAAAAATTAATATTCGGAGTACATTGCCGGATACGGAACTGATGTCTCATGTATGTAACAATAAATGTCCATGTTAATGTTACACATTACTGTTACACAAAGATTTCGTTTTTTCAAGAATAAATTATTGAATTTGAAATTAGAAAGAGATATTCTCAAATATAAATAGTGGTGAAAATACTTTTTATTTTAACATTTCAATAAGGAAAGTGTTGTAATACAAAATACACATGAAAATACTTTCGGTTCATTTATTTTCTACGGCATTCGCTGGAAACCAATAGCGCAACTTAGTTTCGGTGCAGCTTTTTAAAACGGCACATTTTTTATGTTTTCATTCTATACATGCACCCATCGCAAATGATGGATGGAGAGATGTGCACATCTGTGTTGCACACCTGACATGTCCATTCTGCATGTTCCTTTTTTCAGCAATTGTTTCTCTTAATGTGACACATGCACTGCTGAATACAACAAATATTTTATGGATCAAATATACCTCGACATATACGTACTTTGATTAGGTCGAGCGCCTTCGGATTTCATGAATGCAGTTATAATGCACTGAACCCTCGAACTGTATATGATTCTACGACTATTCTCTTTGAACTTCGTCTATACATTTGGACGAAATTTGGACGCAGAAATCACAAACACTTGCAACAATTCCTCAATCACGAATGCCAATGAATCCGATCAGAAAATAAGCCGGTGAAAATTCATGGATTCATCTTACATTATGCGAAATTTTTATTCTGTGTAACAATAAGATGTAACAATTTTAATATTATTGTTACACAAGGAAAATATCGGTCCCATACCCGGCAATGTACTCCAAATATTAATCTTTTGTGTAACAATAATTTTCCGTTATTGTTACATATCTGTGTAACCGTATCCAGTGCCTATAAACAAACGATTCAAATTACAATATATCAATATTTAGCGCCGGGTCTAAAAGACCTAATTTAGGTTTTCACCTTACAGAGTTATCTCCCGTGAAGAAAGTCAGTTTTGATTTTTTTTCCCACCTCGCAAAATATTATCTTTTGAATCAGGTGATTTGTTTTGCTTTATTATGTATAGTGTAGTCAACCAGATGATCTTTACCATGACCCAAAACAACATACTGCTGAAACTCACTGTCAAAACTCAAAATCAACAACTTGCTCATGATCTGGTAAAACAAGATCCCTGTCCAAGGACTTATAATGAGAAGGATAAGCATCTCGTGATAAAGCATGGACCATTTGATTTTCAGGGGTGTGGAGAGCTACTAAAAATTTTCTGGCCCTGATTTTAGCCCAAAAAATTCTCTGACCAGCATCTTGGTTGAAAAAAAATAATCTGGCCCATATCCTGTCCATTAGACTGTTAGACCAAGGACGTATAATGAGAAGGATACGCAACTCGCACACAATCCATTTGGCATTTTAAAATCTGTGGTGGGATGTTTGATATGCTTCCAGCTAACTACTGAAAAATTAGTTTATGGATTTTAATAAAATGATGTTTTATTGAAAGCTGAGATGTTTTTACGTTGTTACAGTAAATTTCATTTTATTATGGCTAGCACTTTCTTCAATACACATGATTGAAATTTGTAATCAAGACATTTTTTATTGATTGTTTTGTCACTTCCGGTTTACATCAGTAAAAAGTGCATCATCATTATTATATTTATGTTGTTTTAATGCTTTAAGTTTAAAGATAATGTCCCAAAATTGACAAAATCTCACATCCCGCGATATTTTTCAAATTTATCACGAGATGCTTATCCTTCTCATTATAAGTCCTTGATTAAACAAAAAAACCTGGCTCAACAAAATTTCCTAGCATAGTGTCCGGAAAGGTGCCTAAATTGGAAAAATATCGCAGGATGTGATCATTTGAGATTTTGTCAATTTTGGGACATTATCTTAAAAGCATTGAAACAAAATAAATATAATAATGATGGTCACAAAAATTGTTCAGGCAGTGCAGTACATGTCACTTTACAAAGTACCAAATTTGAGAAATTCTGTGAACTGCTTTTAAAGCCTTTAGGTGCAAATTGTGGTGCATTTTTTACCAATGTAAATCGGAAGTGACAAAAAAATCAATGAAAAATGTCTTGATTACAAATTTCAATCATGTGTATTAAAGAAAGTACTTGCTATAATGAAATGAAATTTACCCTAACAACGTAAAAATGTCTCAACTTCCAGAAAAACATCATTTTATTAAAATCCATACGCTAATTTTTGGGTGTCTTTGCGCGCAAAGATATCTATTGTTGCCGAGAGCTAACTCAATCCCCCAGAAATCTCACTACTCTTTTTCATATTCCAACACAAGAAAAAAAGTCCCATTTTCATACCATAAACGTGCTTTTAAAGACTTTCCTGCACAGAAAAAAGCAACAGTAGTGCAGAAAAATAAATCACCAAGTTGGAAGAAATAACATTGGTATGAAAATGTTACGATGATTAATATTTTGCGTACATGTGATCCCCCCCCTTTTCTAAAAACGTAGAGTCAGGTCTCAGAATCCCTTATCAAAATCCTCCAAACTATCGGTGCTAGTGATGTTACTATTTATATACATTCCCAAGTATGCCAATTAAAATTATCTAGGCCGTATATCAAGTTTGCAGAGCACACAATGTTTTCCTTCAGAAAAAGACGTTTGTTTACAAAATCTGCACATGCTCATGTTTATGTAATTAAACAAAAGATACTTCAATAATTAAGCGGGAAAATTTGAAATTCAATATTCAAGTGTTGTAAATATCTCATTATGGCTGGAATACGATAGACGATGTCTTTACAATTTGTTTACAAATGTCTGCACATGCGTATGGTTGTTTTAAAAATAAAAGTTTCAGTAGCACTGTGAAAGGATAAATGATAATTAGACTGATTGATTAGTGTTAATTGAGACAGTCATTAGGACAGGTGTTGTTTNATGTTTTCCTTCAGAAAAAGACGTTTGTTTACAAAATCTGTGCATGCTCATGTTTATGTAATACTTCAATCATTAAGCGGGAAAATTTGAAATTCAATATTCATCTCATTATGGCAGGAATACGATAGACGATGTCTTTACAATTTGTTCACAAATGTCTGCACATGCGTATGGTTGTTTTAAAAATAAAAGTTTCAGTAGCACTGTGAAAGGATAAATGATAATTAGACTGATTGATTAGTGTTGATTGAGACAGTCATTAGGACAGGTGTTGTTTTACATAGCAATTAGTCAGCATTGATATCAACTCATTTATGTTTTAATAGGACCGTATTTATTAATGTTACTAATTACCTCCCTTGTATAATTTTTCATTTTTTAAATTGTGGCCCAAAAACTTTTCTGCTGCCACAGAAACCCCCTAAATTGTTGTAATATTTTTGAAATTTTGTATGTTACTGTTTTTAACAATATGCTAGGATATTTTACAATACTTTTTGTTTAGTTGAAAATAAAAATAAATAATTACAGCTTTATAGTAAAATCTGTGTATTGTTATTTTGCTAAGGGGATTCATTTTTTTTGCATATCTTATTCACTGATTTCAGTTCCACTGTTTAATAAATAGTTTCTGTTAACACTCTACATGAAATAATATGTAAAGTTTTATCAGTCTGGCCTCACTTCATCTGATGCAGAAACTGAACAAATTTTAAGTATTCTAAAATTTCCTTGTGACTATAGATTTTGAGATGATAGACTGAGGGCATTGGTTGCAGTCCTTTCAAAAATTAAAACAGCATTATTGAAAAATAGTGAAATAATAGCATTATTAAAAAATAACAAACTTTTTTTTTATAGTTGGAGATAAATGATCGTCTAACAGGAAGTTAAATATTTCATGCCTTCCTTCAGACCAAATTAATATGTTCACTGCAGAAATTTGTAATTTAAGAGTTTTCTTGTATCATGCAAATGCATCTTTAGAAAGAACTTGATATTTTATCCAATGTTGATTGTAATTTATGGTCATGTATTCTTTTATACTGTCAGATAATTTAATGTGCAGTCTGTGTACAGCTTCAGGCACAAGCACTGAACCCAATATAAACCAGGTACATGTATATCAGTAGCAAAGATACCTTTAAGTGCTTCAAGCACTTTGATTCAGAAGTTAGCTGCAAAGTGAAAGCATATCAAACGTCCCACTACAGATTTTAGAATGCCAAATGGATTGTGTACGAGTTGCGTATCCTTCTCATTATACGTCCTTGCCTGTCAAATTCATTATCATTTGAGGACAACACTGGAATTCCTTTTTGGTAAAAAGCTCATTCAAATGCCATCAGTTCAACTGTTAAATTCTTTTTAACTCACCTGACCTGGCATAAAGACCATGTCATGATGCGAGCTATTGGCATCTGTTGCTGTACATCCATCATATACTTTTGCAAAAATCCGCCTCTCTTAAATCACTGTGCCAATTTTAACCAAAATTGGCCTGATTCATTATTAGGATGTCTAGATTCAAAATTACCAAACAACATAGCTGTCGTTACAAAAATAGTGCATTGTCATAGAGGTAAATCCTTGTTTTCGACAAATAACTAAAAAATTGTTATAGATATATAAAATCTGACAAAGTAAAAGTGACCAGCATGGCAAGATCTACCTGCCATGAAATTTTGATGAAAAAAAATGAAAGACCTGTTTAGAGTAATTGCCCTTTTCTGATTCAATTTTCCAAATTAATGTTTTATTTTTAGTCTCCTACCGGCTTCGCCGAAGGGGACTTTAGGTTTGCACTTCGTCAGTCCGTCAGTCATTCAGTCCGTCAGTCCGTCACACTCAAGTTTTCCGGACTTTTTTCCCATACTATCAGACTATTAGAGATATTTATCTAATATTTGGTATGTAAGTCTACCACCATGAGTTACAGATCAAGTTCGAGTTTGGTTCCGGGTCATTGATTTTGGACGGAGTTATGGCCCTTTAACTTAGAAAAATTTGGTAAAATATAGGTTTTCCGGACTTTTTTTCTAAACCGTTCCAGATATGAAGCTAATTTTTGTAATGTGAGTCAACCACTATGAGTTACAGATCAAGTTCGAGTTTGGTTCCGGTCCATTGATTTTGGACGGAGTTATGGGCCTTTGACTTAGAAAATTTAGGAAAAATATAGGTTTTCCGGACTTTTTTTCGAAACTGTTTCAGATATTTATCTAATATTTGGTATGTAAGTCTACCACCATGAGTTA
>MJUU01004198.1:54395-74543 GCA_002080025.1 Modiolus philippinarum
TCCGGACTTTTTTTTCGAAACCGTTTCAGTTATGAAGCTAATATTTGCTATGTGAGTCTACCATTATGGGTTACAGATCACGTTCGAGTTTGGTTCTGGTCCTTTGATTTTGGACTGAGTTATGGGCCTTTGACTTAGAAATGTAAGTCTACCACCATGAGTTACAGATCAAGTTTTGAGTTTGGTTCCGGTCCATTGATTTTGGACGGAGTTATGGGTCTTTGACTTAGAAAATTTTGGTAAAATATAGGTTTTCCGGACTTTTTTTTCGAAACCGTTTCAGTTATGAAGCTAATATTTACTATGTGAGTCTACAGATCAAGTTCGAGTTTGATTCCATTGCATTGATATATTTGACGGATTTATGGGCCTTGGACTTAGAAAATTTTGGTAAAATATAGGTTTTCTGGGCCATTTCAGATATTAAGCTGATATTTGCATTGTTAATCAACAACTATGGGTTACAGATCAAGTTTGAGTATGGGTTGGGTCCATTGATTTTTGACAAAGTCATAGGCCTTGGGCTCGGAAAACTTTTCTTCTTTAACTTTTTTTGCTGGTTACTGAATTATTCCACCGGTAGGGGACTTCTGTATTGCCTTGCAATACGATCCACACTTGTTTAATCAAAAACAAAAAAAAGCAGAAACAATTAGAGATCAACAAAAATGTTCAGTTATATCAAGGTCTATCTACCCAGAAAATTTAAATACCCATGAAAGAGTAACATCTCTTTAACATTTGTTTAATGGTCAAATTTTTCAAAATTCTACACATTTTACCCCATATTTCAAAAATGATATGAGATAGAGGTTAAGTTTTAGTTGCAAAAATGTGCAGCACATCAAGGACTGCATTTTTTCTTCATGATGGAAGTTGTCTGATGTTCCTGCACCTCATCAATCATGTCCAAGATGGCTGCCATCAGGGAACTTGGTTTAACATTGGACCCTATGAGAAAATGCATTCAAAGATATTCTCCTCTGAAACTACCTGAATAATTGGCTCCATACTTTGTCACAACTGTACATGTACTTGGTTGGTCCCCTTTACAAAATGAGTCTGGCAAGTCAGCATCAAATGTAAGATTGCCACCAGCGGGGAACATAGTTTAATATTGGACCCAACAGAAATGCATTCACATTAGTCCTTTTGTAGTCCCCTTTAAAGTTGGTGGTATGTCTGTTGGTACCTCATTCAAAAATTTCTACCAGAGGGGAACATAGTTAAGCATAGAAGTCTATGGGAAATGCATTCAAAGATCTCATCTGACACATTGGGCAATATTATAATTACATTGAGGTCTATTTACATACTAGAAAATGAGACCCATTAACATTATGGTTATTTTTATTGTCCATGTCGGGCCATGGACCAGGTGATTTTTATCTACATGTAGGCTCTTGAGAGCCTCTAGTTCTGATATATCTTCTTGTGAGATAAGACCTAAATTCTTCTTTTTCAAAGCATTCATATTTCCAGGAAAGCTTGATCATATTTTTTCTCCCCGTAGTCTTTGTGAACCCCTTATTTTTCGCCTAACCCTGTGTAATATCAAGAACTTTCCAAATTCCCCTAAATGTTTTGATTGGTGTAGGCATTGAACATGTTGAAGCTTTATTTTATGTCTATGGAATACAACTAAGACATAAGCATTTGGGAGCTTTTAAAATTTACATTAACATGCATTCATTTAAAATAAAATAATTAAGTAACAGACATACATTGTACATGTACATGTAACATAAAAATATGCTCCACATGTACACATTACATCTGTGTGTCTTACTTATTTAATTATAAATACAATTTGCTGATATTAAATTGAATAATATAATCATGATAATGTCATGATGTTGTTGAAAAATTACAAATGCATTGGTTCCAAATAAATTCTTTGAACCTGTAATTGAGTATCTGTTGGAAAGAAAGGATTGGTGTCAAGTGTCATGAGTGTGCACATCTTTTATCTAAACCCAGACTAACACAAACTTCTGCAACCTTCAATTACATGTACATCCTAAAATTATTGCTTTATTTTAGAAAGTCCTTTGTCTATATGGTTTCAGTCTGCAGCATACCTGAGGACACATCAATTTAAGACCTGTCATGGTTTTTTTAGGACAAATCCAGTAGTTTCTTGTTATATTGTCATTTTCAAAAGTTTTAAACGTGTTAGAATTGTTGTAAAACAAGTACCGATGATTCAAAACATGACAGAAAATTACGAAATATTTGGTCACCTGTCTTGTTTCCTTGGAAATTGAAATTAAACAATTTTTCTTTTTTTTTTTCTTAAACTGAGTTCTAGTTTAAAAAATTATGGATAAAGTTCCCCCCCCCCAAAAAAAATAAATAAATAAAGCAGGTTAAACAACATGAACTTCTACTTTACAAATAGGATTGTTGGAAACTTGAACAATTTACTGGAGTTAAAAATAACAGCCAAAACAGCAAAGCAATTTGAAATAAATTTGACAAATTCTGGGAGAAAGATCAAATATGACTAATTCCAATGTAGACCTTAGGAGTGTAAAATCCAGAATGATGAACCAAGAATTAACTATAGATACTAACAAAGAATTGTTGGATACGGTAGTTCCAGAAACCAAGGTCCACAGATGATCCTATATATATATACATTGTATATAAATATATTTTTCCCACTGCACCATATATGCATCTTATTGCAATTTATTGTTGGAGAGGAGTATATAGACCTAGCCTGTTTTCTTATCTCTGGTACCTATTCAGGTCCTAGGACCTGGACCTTGATATACATGCACAGAAAAAATATTCCAGGCACTAATTTGTACAATCCAATCACAAGGACATGAAATAGACATTTGACCCATAAAGGCCATATTCATGGTATACTAAGGAAGTGGTCCTCACACTCGACAATATGCCATGATGTTGTGTGTTTTTATTGAGAATTGCACATCTTCAATGCTTAGCATTACATTGTGAAGACTGTATACCTGAAAACTATTTACCCTATGAGGGCATAAAATTTGAAAGATACTCAATATATTGCATTATGATTATAAAGTCATGACAATGCTAAAACAATAGAAAGTAATTTGAAGCCCTCCTCTCATGAAGTTTCTCATGGGTAAGTTTCTCATGGGTCAAAATCCTAAGAGCATTTTTAAAGATATTAAAAAAGGAAAGACTACAGGAAACACCTGCATTGACTGAGAATTTAAATCACATGCCACAAATTTCCGGAGAACTCAGCAACAACAAGAACACAAATGAAAGACAAAGGTACAAGTAAACAGTCATAAGAACTTGGACAGCAAAACTTGGTACCAGCACTAGCAAAAGCCAGCAACAGTGTTAAACTTGTTTTTATGATGATATACTTTATACTGTTGCAGTGACTAAATCGTGTGAAGATATAATTGTCTATTTTCAGATTAAATGGTAAATGGTATAAACAGAGGAATAAGAAGATTGATTTTGTACATTTACAGATATTCAGACAAGCCATTAAGCACTGAAGTATTAACATACCATCTCAGACAAAGAAACAGTCCTCATTGGACATCATATTGTGTGTATCAGAGGTAAATTTTAGTTATACCTCACATGGTATAATGTAATACTAATAATTTAAGAAATCAATTTGAAATTTTTCAAAATTGAAGAACCAAGTTGAATAACAGTGTGGCCATGTAACATCATACATTTGTATGATTTTCCCCAGTTCATCGAAAAAAACTTTCAGGAAAACAACCTCACATAAAGTGACAACTTTTCATGTTCACCTTATATGAAGGCAATACTTGTATATTATTATAAAATTAGTGAAGAGAGACAGTGATTTCAAATTATCTTGGGCATATTTGCTGTCTGTTATGATTTCCTTATCTAACCTGTACCACAGTTATTCTAGATATGACCAATGAATACAGAAGTTTGTCACTGTTTAACAGTCATGACAAATGAAATACTGTCGAAGTACTTTTACTCGTGGACATCAATTTTCGTGGTTTTCATAAATGTCACTACTTTGTGGATACTTAAATTCATGGTTTCAAATTCTGTGCATCAAATTTAAGAGAAAAATGCATTTCGTTGGGAACTTAATTTTGTGATTTAGCCAACCACGAAGTCTACAAAAATTGGAACCCAATGAACTATAGTACTTTCACAGTAATATGTGTTATAGGGATGCTTTTATAAACGTATTGCCTTCAATGGAGAGTGTTATGGTAAATTATCACACGAAGAAAAAATATCACATGAAGAGAAAATATCACCCGAGACAGAGTCGAGGGTGATATTTTCTCTTCATGTGATATTCTTCCAGAGAGGGAGGGACTGACTGCCTCCTGCGACAGCACGTTTGTTTCGTAGACTTGCTGTCTTTCGTGTCTAAAAATTCATCAGCTGTCTCTTAAGACACCTGTGCCAATACCATAATATATGTTAGCGACAGAAATTTACGTAAATCATGAAAACAAAAAACTGTTTGCTTCGGCTAAAGTCAGTAAATAGGACTAAATACTAATTGGTAAACCTCGGTTGGAGAGGATGATATTTTCCAATTTTTGTAAACTTCGTTCTCAACATGTGATATTTTCGTTGCTACGCAGAAGTATCACATGTTGCTAGGGGAAGGTGGAGCAGACAAAAGATACTGCAAAATACTACAATCAGGAGAAGCAATGAAATGTTTGGATTTTATCTGAAATTTGCTTGAAGTATAATAAAAACAAATAGCTATTACCAGTGTTCTCTGTTTGTTTTTTCTGATATTTTTGTAGATATCTGTCCCAGCAATTGACGAGGAGTTTTCATATATGAGAGCCTTTGTAGACACATTGACTCTTACTATGCTTACAGTACTTTCAGAATTTAACCAATTCACTGTATGGCAAATATCTCCAATATAATCATTGACAAANGGTTTTTTCCTATTTTGTTTCTAGCTAATAACTGTGTCTAGCTTCTTTTTGTGTCCATCTAATTATTGTGTCAAGCTCTTTACTGTGTCCACATTCACTTTAAACTGCCTTTGTTGAAATTTCAGTGGTCGACATGCTGCGGTCGTATCATGCTGCGCTCGGCGTAGCCCTTTATTGTAGATATCTGTCCCAGCAATTGATGAGGAGTTTTCATATATGAGAGCCTTTGTAGACACATTGACTCTTACCATGCTTACAGTACTTTCAGAATTTAACCAATTCACTGTATGGCAAATATCTCCAATATAATCATTGACAAATATTTTTTTTATTTTTTAAAGACACTTTTATAATATTGAATCGTTTCAAGTATGAGGTAAAGATGTTATTTCACCTACATGTAGACTATGTGATCCAGGTAAATGTGTAAATATTCTTATCTTTTGACATGTGATAAATGGTTTGGGATACTTATAGAATTTTGGGCGCATTACTTTTCCGCAAATTTTTCAAATGTTAATTATTACGTTTCCACAAATTAAAAGTTTACATTTCCGCAAATTTTATGCATTACGTTTCCGAATATTTACCAGGTTAATCAGGTAGCTTTCATTAAAATTGCAATATTAAATAAAATTGACAAAAAAATATGATCTTCAGCTTTGTGCATGAATGCAGTGGGTTGATCCACACTATTTTGCTCTGACTATTGGGATTAGCTTCAAAAAGACTTCACTGATAAATCCAGTTAAGATTTTGAACTTTTTTACCTTAGAATTTGAAATTTGAAATACAAGTATGAGGTGAACATACTGGTCAGATATGTACTCTTTTCAACCCACAAAAATAAACTTCTGAAAAAAGTTTTAAAAAAGTATTAGAACAATAAATACTTATTGGCTTTGATAGTAGGTGTTTCTTTTTAATATTGTATGTAATACTTTTGTACAAACTATACTGCGAATGTCACAAGTTTAAAAAAAAGTTGAATGTTCAAATTTATTGGATCATGTAGCGGTCGTCTTTTAAATATTATTTTTTTTAATTGTATAAACTTAAAATTGTGGATATAAAGTTGCAAAATATTTTACAAAGGTGCGATATTTCTTTTGGGGAAACGAATTTTTTTTCTGGAAAAGTAATATATATTTTTTTGCGGAAAGGTAAACTATTTTTTCCATAAACGTAACATATTTTTTTCAGAAATGTAATGCCAGTTTGCGGAAATGTAAAACACCGAGAATTTTGCATTCAAATTCTGTCTTGTGACATTGGTTTCATGCCACTTTGAGCCATACAGTGTCACTTTAATCAGGGACTTATACGGTACTGACATCTCAATAAGACATTTTAGATGGAATAGGATATTAAGAAATGAAAAAAAAATAGTATCTTATGGTGATATTAGCTCTTTGTTAAAATTTCAACTAGCCAGAAATTTTGAGTAAAGTGACTTTTCAAAAGTGAGAGTCAGCTGCATTTTTTTTTATATGAAAACCATGTTTATGTTGTTTTGAAATTTGACTTTTCTAGATTGTTTCATTGTCAACAAAAAGAAATTCAATAAGAAATTAGATTATGTATTTTTCTGTGATGTTTTTTTCTGTTTTTCAGGAATGTAATAAATGACAAGTTTGGAAAGTCACATTTTAATTGGTGTGTTGATGGTGTAAACTACCATATACTAAGGACTGGCTGTTATCCATTTCTCAAATTTCATTGTACAAGAAGTCCATACAGAGACCTTTCAACAGAGGATACGTTTTTTACAGTCCTAAAGGTTATCAACTTTGGTAGGTTTAATTGATTCATTTTTATGCCCCACCCACGAATATGGAAGGGGCATATAGTGTTAACCTTGTCCTTCCTTCCTTCTGTAGGTCCGGTTAAGTTTTGTGTTAAGGTACATTTCTCAGAAACTGTAAGAGGTAGAACAATAATAGTAGGCCAGTAGGTACATATTTGATAGTACTACAGAGTTCACTAGGTAGTATGACTCTTTGACTTACATTTCATGCTTGAGTGACTCTGGTTAAGTTTTGTGTTTAAGTCCATTTCTCAACAACTACACATTATAGGACAATGATGCTTCATCTAATTAATTGCCTTGATGAGTACTACACAAATCATTGACAATAAGGTGGCTTTGACCTACAGTACTACCCAAATCATTGACAATAAGGTGGCTTTGACCTACATTTTACTCTTCAGTGACTTTGGTTAAGTTTTGCATTAAAGTCCATTTCTCAACAACTACACATTATAGAACAATAATGTTTCATCTAATTAATTGCCTTGATGAGTACTATCCAAATCATTGACAGTTAGATGGCTTTGACCTACATTTTACACATCAGTGACTTTGGTTTAGTTTTGCATTTAAGTCTGTTTCTCAACTACTATGAAGCATCATAATATTTTATTTTAACATTCATTCAAAGGAGATCTGGCTATTTCACAATTAATTTGGTGTCCATAACCTACATTTTGTGGTTGAATGACTTTATTTAAATTTTGCATTTCATCACTATTCATTTTGCGAAAAATTTATTGGCGGAGCATCCATGTCTTACAGTTACATTTTCTAGTTTCTAATTGATCAGATTTCATTCTCTTATTTCCCTATTTATTTTTAAAAAAATCATACAATACATTATATACTATTATAATGTCAATAAACAATCTAGTGACTCGGTGATAGATTATAAATATAACCTTGTTAGTGTTAGTAAAGGGAGACAAATCAAAACCACCAGAAAGAAGAATTAAGGTACATAATGCATGGCAGGGAACAGATAATTTACAGATTTGCATGTGATAGTATTGGTCATGATGTGAAGATGTTTATACTTTACAGCTGTAATGCTGGAAAGTTATGACACATTGACTAATTTTCTGCTAAACTTCAAAGAAAATCTTTGTTAGGGCAACTCCTCTTAATCAGTGAATGGATTGCTTTTGTATGCGGTAGGAGCATTGGTAATGATATGTGCATTATTTACCATCATATTGATTAATCAATTTTGTATACAGGATTAATGTGATTTGTGGCCATGATGTGTAGGTATACAGTGGAATCTGTCCATCCCAACACCTGAGTATTCTAATATCCTGTCAAATCTGACATAATTTTCAGGTCCCATAGGCAGCTTTTTAAGTATTCTTAACGTGAGTATTCAGACATCCTGTGTAATCTGACATATTTTTGCAATCCCATACTGTGTTGGCTTAGGCAGGTTCATCTGTATATTGCAATGCCTTTATCAATTTGATGATGTGGGTATAATGAGTGGCCATAGACCTCACTTAATTTCTAAGTTCAATTATCATGATAATTTAGGATTTTATATTCAGTATACATGTACATGTTATATGGTGGCATGAGACATGTGAGAATCAGGGATCCGGAAATTTTCGGAACCGATTTCTGTCATTTTTTGAAGGTCAGAACATGTGGATGAAATTTTTTACGCCGTCTTTACCCCCCCCTTTTTTCAATGTTCCTTATTTTAAGCTATGTTTTCAAGGCAACGTATGATTCTTGTCACGTATTCTGATGCCCGGGGTTATACTATCACTGCATTAGATTAATAATTCATGTTTATTATCAGCAGTGATGTCCAAATGTCAAAATTGCAGTTGATATTCCCTTCGATGACAAAACGAAAGTAAACCGGAAATGACACATGTGTTGTATTTTCTAACAAAATCGGAAACGCTGTGAAATGCAAACTTATTAAAATTGGAAAAGCTATTCGAGGCACTAACGGAATTCAGTGGGATCAATTTTAATTTTTATTTACTGCAATGTTAGGGTTTTATCGATCTTCGCCATAAGTTTTATGAACACGCATGCGTGATCGGAAAGTAAGTAGAAACCAAAATACCGGTCGTTATTAAGTTGAAGTTAAAAAGAAAATGTCACGGTTCAAGTGAAATCCTCTACTTCAAGCGCTTCCTTTGCCAATATTTACCCCCTGGGTATTTACCACCCCTTGTTATTGTCATCACAAGGGTAATTAATTCGTAATTGGCAATCAACAAAGGTGTTACCTGTCCTAATAAGTGCTGTTAATCCGATTAAAGGTGATGACATGTTTATTTAATAATTACCTGGTGACATGTTACATCAAATTTAATTGGCAGTTTGGTGATTTAAGTCAAATTCTTTATGCATTGTCTTGTAGAATGTCCGATTTTTTTACATACAATTTTTTTGAGTGTCAGATGCGTCTTGTAAAGTTACGAAGTTCCAGATAATAATTAGGTCACTTTGACCTACATTTCATGCATGAGTGACTTAGGTTAACATGGTTAAAGTTTGTGTAAGAGTCCAGATCTGGGATACTACAAGTCGTAGAAGAATGATATTTTGTATGTAGATGCGTCTTGTAAAGTTACGAGCTCCAGATAAAAATTAGGTCACTTTGACCTACATTTCATGCATGAGTGACTTATGTTAAAAGTTTTTGTAAGAGTCCAGATCTGGGATATTACAACTTGTAGAGGAATAATATTTTATATGTAGATGCATCTTATAAAGTTAGGAAGCTCCAGATAAACATTAGGTCACTTTGACCTACATTTCATACATGAGTGACTTAGGTTAAAGTTTTTGTAAGAGTCCAGATCTGGGATACTACAACTTGTAGAGGAATAATATTTTGTATGTAGAGGTGTCTTGTAAAGTTAGGAAGCTCCAGATGAAAATTTAGTCACTTTGACCTACATTTCATGCATGAGTGACTTAGGTTAAAGTTTGTGTTACAGCTTGGATTTTAGATACTACAACTCGTAGAAGAAGAATATTTTGTATGTAGATGCATCTTGTAAAGTTACAAAGCTCCAGATAAAAATTAGGTCAGTTTGACCTACATTTCATGCATGAGTGACTTAGGATAAAGTTTGTGTTACAGTCTGGATTTTAGATACTACAACTTGCAGAAGATTAATCTTTCATCAGTAGATGCATATATGCTTTAGGTATGAGGCTCCTGATTGAAAAAAAGGTCACAACATTTCTTGCATGACTGGCTCAGATTTAAGTAACAAGCCAAATCTTGCAGGGTTGGCAAAAAAGTGGGAAATACTCATATTTCCCAGGACGGTTGGAAATACTTGGACAATACTGGGAAATATACTGTCAAATGATATAACTTAAACCATTGTAGTTAAAAGTACAGCAAAAAGATCAATTATGTCTTAAGGTAGATCGGTAGTCTTCCGCCATTTTGAATTTGTTATTTATGCTGTTATGGTATTATCTGCTTTTTAAATATGCAAATATTTTTATTCGTAATGAATCAATCATTATATATATCCATAATACAAAATGCAAAGGACCTACATGGACTTGATTTCACATGTCTTTATCTAATAAGACGAGGTATGGCAACTTGAGAATTAAATAAATTGGAAGAGGAGTTTTGAAAAAGGGAGATAATCTGATAAAAATATTTAACATAGATATCACTATGAAATTTCACATTTTACAAATTATAAGAAAAACAAAGTCGGCAACCCCATTTTTCTTTATATTTTTTGAAAGTATGTTAAAATGTCTAACACATGTGAAAAGTAGAAAGAAATCTATGGAAAAGTTTTAAAGAAATCAACAATATACTTGTTTTTCTCTATATATTCATTAGAAATATCAGTTATTTTAAAAACATGCACATGACCCCCCTTTTTTATTTTTTTATTTCAATGCTTATATAATAAGGAAACTTTCCTGTAAAAATAAAAAAAATCTATGGAAAAAAATTTGGAGTACCCATCTACCTTAATGGATATATACAAAGGGAATTTTATTTACTCCCACTACCATATGACTATTCCAAATAAGTAAAGCAATACAAGTCTTCTGATTTTCAGTATTTAACATCACCTCCATTCAATGGTAATCATTGTAATACCTTGAAATGCATTTGCTTTGCATTTATGTTTTTTATACGACCGCAAAAATTTTGCGGTCGTATTATGGTATGGCGCTGGCGTCGGCGTTGGCGTCGGCGTCTGTGGACAGCATAACTTTAGTTCTAGTGAACGGATTGTTATCAAATTTTAGTATGNCAAAACATTACCAAGTCAATGTAGTTTCAGACAAAAAATAAAATTCAAGTATATTTACAACCAATCACAGGCAGCCATGATTTTAAATCTGTATTGCATGTTATCCAAATAAAATGGATGCGCCCATACCGTCTAATGGTGTATTATAACCTTCAATGACAAAACGAAAGTAAACCGGAAATGACACATGTGTTGTATTTTCGAACAAAATCGGAAACGCTGTGAAATGCAAACTTATTAAAATTGGAAAAGCTATTCGAGGCACTAACGGAATTCAGTGGGATCAATTTTAATTTTTATTTACTGCAATGTTGGGGTTTTATCGATCTTCGCCATAAGTTTTATGAACACGCATGCGCGATCGGAAATTAAGTAGAAACCAAAATACCGGTCGTTATTAAGTTGAAATTAAAAAGAAAATGTCGCGGTTCAAGTAAAATTCTCTACTTCAAGCGCTTCCTTTGCCAATATTTACCCCCTGGGTATTTACCATCCCTTGTTATTGTCATCACAAGGGTAATTAATTCGTAATTGGCAATCAACAAAGGTGTTACCTGTCCTAATCACGTGCTGTTAGACGATATTCCACTTTCAAATTTTTGGGTAATTGTCGACATCTTACCCCGAATCTACTGGAAACAGTTGAGCGTTATCTAGGAATTCTCCTATTTATTTTCTTGACCTAAAATAAATTGGTTGGAAATGACCCGCCTGGGATAAAATGTTGATTTATGACATGTTCGGCTTTTTTCAAATCATAAATACCTTTGATATGTTGAATGAAGAATTTATTCCCTTTGCCCTCATACAGAGTGACGCCATTTTTACCCCGTTTGACCTCTTTGACCCGCCATTCTAATACCCGGAACGTTCCGGAATTGGACTTTTGGAAGAACGTTTATTCGATTAAAGGTGATGACATGTTTATTTAATAATTACCTGGTGACATGTTACATCAAATTTAATTAGCAGTTTGGTGATTAATGTCAAATTCTTTATGCATTGTCTTGTAGAATGTCCGATTTTTTACATACAATTTTTTTGAGTGTCAGAAAAGTTGAAATTCATTTCGGTCAAAAATTGAAAATTTCGGTCATGACCGACAAAAAAGTGGCATTTCCGGATCCCTGGTGAGGATGCTAGCTAAGGTTAAGCTCAACTTTACCACACACCCATTAGAAATACTTGTTTACCTTTGTCATGTTACTCCTGTTTTTTATTATCCCCTAGCCCAACGAAGTTGGGTAGGGGATATACCGTTTTACCCGTTTGTCCGTTTGTCTGTCCGTCCATCCGTTCAAACTTAAGACCATATATCTTTTGAATAACAAGTCGTAGATGGACAATGCTTTGTCCATGGATGCATCTTGAGGAGTACTTGAGGTTGATATATAGAATAGGTGGATTTGACCTACATTTCATGCATGAGTGTTAAAGTTTTTGTAAGTAAGAGTTCAGATCTGGGATACTACAACTTGTAAAGGAATAATATTTTGTATGTAGATGTGTCTTGTAAAGTTACGAAGCTCCAGATAATAATTAGGTCACTTTGACCTACATTTCATGCATGAGTGACTTAGGTTAAAGTTTGTGTAAGAGTCCAGATCTGGGATACTACAAGTCGTAGAAGAATGATATTTTGTATGTAGATGCGTCTTGTTAAGTTATGAGCTCCAGATAAACATTAGGTCACTTTGACCTACATTTCATGCATGAGTGACTTATGTTAAAAGTTTTTGTAAGAGTCCAGATCTGGGATATTACAACTTGTAGAGGAATAAAATTTTATATGTAGATGCATCTTATAAAGTTAGGAAGCTCCAGATGAAAATTTAGTCACTTTGACCTACATTTCATGCATGAGTGACTTAGGTTAAAGTTTGTGTTACAGCTTGGATTTTAGATACTACAACTCGTACAAGAAGAATATTTTGTATGTAGATGCATCTTGTAAAGTTACAAAGCTCCAGATAAAAATTAGGTCAGTTTGACCTACATTTCATGCATGAGTGACTTAGGATAAAGTTTGTGTTACAGTCTGGATTTTAGATACTACAACTTGCAGAAGATTAATCTTTCATCAGTAGATGCATATATGCTTTAGGTATGAGGCTCCTGATTGAAAAAAGGTCACAACATTTCTTGCATGACTGGCTCAGATTTAAGTAACAAGCCAAATCTTGCAGGGTTGGCAAAAAAGTGGGAAATACTCATATTTCCCAGGACGGTTGGAAATACTTGGACAATACTTGGAAATATACTGTCAAATGATATAACTTAAAAACATTGTAGTTAAAAGTACAGCAAAAAGATCAATTATGTCTTAATGGATGTATACAAAGGGAATTTTATTAGTCCCCTACCGGCATCGCCGAAGGGGACTATAGGTTTGCACTTCGTCAGTCCGTCCGTCAGTCCGTCAGTCCGTCACACTCAAGTTTTCCGGACTTTTTTTCTAAACCGTTCCACATATTGAGCTAATATTTGGTATGTGAGTCTACCATCATGAGTTACAGATGAAGTTCGTGTTTGGTTCCGGTCCACGGAGTTTGGACGGAGTTATGGGACTTGGACTTTGACTATTTCGGTAAAATATCAGTTTTCCGGACTTTTTTTCTAAACCGTTCCACATATTGACCTAATATTTGGTAAGTGAGTTAACCATTATGAGTTACAGATGAAGTTCGTGTTTGGTTCCGGTCCACTGAGTTTGGACAGAGTTATGGGACTTGGACTTTGACTATTTCAGTAAAATATCAGTTTTCTGGAGTTTTTTTTAAACCATTCCATATATTGAGTTAATACATGGTATGTGTGTCAACAATTATAAATTACAGATGAAGTTCGTGTTTTGTTTCGGTCCATTGATTTTGGACTGAGTTATGGGCCTTTGACTTAGAAAATTTTGGTAAAATATAGGTTTTCCAGACTTTTTTTCTTAACCGTTTCAGATATTAAGCTGATATTTGCATTGTTAATCAACTACTATGGGTTACAGATCAAGTTTGAGTATGGGTTGGGTCCATTGATTTTTGACGAAGTTATGGGCCTTGGGCTAGGAAAACTTTTCTTTAACTATTTTTGCTGGTATCACTGAATTATTCCACCGGTAGGGGACTCCTGTATTGCCTTGCAATACGATCCACACTTGTTTACTCCCACTACCATATGACTATTCCAAATAAGTAAAGCAATAAAAGTCTTCTGATTTTCAGTATTTAACATCACCTCCTTTCAATGGTAATCATTGTAATATCTTGAAATGCATTTGCTTTGTATTAATGTTTTTATAAACAAGAATAAAATTCATTGAGGTACTAGTATTTGTCATAAATATTTCATTTAACAACTGAAATTTGTCAAATGAGAGTGTTAATTACTAAAACAATATAAATGTCAATGATGGGCTCGGGCATGTTTAATTTTCAATACATCAAATTGATTCATAAAGGAATGTTTTCTACCTAGATTTTAAAATAATATTAAAAATACACATGTTTTTTTATTGTCCCCCGCCTTTCACGAAAGCAGGGGACTATAGAATTTGCCTTTCCGTCATTCCGGATGTCGTTTCCGGATGATAACTTGAGTATCCCTTGCCCGATTGAAACAAAACTTATACAGATGGAAGGAATAGGGAAGAGCAAGAACCCTATTGATTTCTGGGTCAGTAGGTCAAAGGTCAAGGTCACAATTTCTAAAAATAGAATTTATTGCACCAAAATTTGGTCCGTGTGGGAAATTTTTATTTTTTATCCGATTTTGATGGGATTTTTTCCATTAGTTTCCTCTCAATGAATGCTTGCATACATATGCCAACAGATTTCTGGTATCTCTTACCGTTTTCAAGATAATTGGGGTCGAAGGTGTTGGGGGGGTGGGGGTGCCAAAAAAATTTTTTTTTAATTTTTCATTTGATTTTGATGGGTTTTTTTGCAAATGCTTCCTCTTGAAAAATGCAATAAAACTCTCCCCAAACATTTTTTTTCATCTTGTACCGTTTTTCAGGTAAAAGGAACATACAACTCTAAGGCGGGGGACCTTGAGCACTGCTCTATTTTTAAAAAAAATAATTAAATGTATTTCAAACACAATTTTAAAGGATAATTAAAAGAAAATAGAATTAAACAAATAGTTAAGAGTATTTTTGTGTCAAAAGGACTTGATCTGAGTCATTTTAGTTTCATATTTCCCAGTATTTCCCACTTTTGGAAAATAAGCAGTATTTCACTGGACGGTAATTACCGGTAATTACCAGTGGGAATTACCACCACTGGTATTTCCCGGCCAACCCAGAGATCTTGAATGGTACAACTTCCTTGAGTGCTTATATTACTAGACAAACATTCAATAAACGGGCGAGGGGATTAGCTGTCGTTTCTGACTGTCCCTTCTCTTGTTTGGGTAATTTTATGAATATTTGTTTTAACATAGAATATATGAAAATGATCAAACGAACGAAATTGCAGTTCTGCATAGTTAGTTGTTAGATATATATGGCAGTGTTCTGAATTGTAAAAAAAAACACAATAAAATTCTTACGGAGCATTTCCTTATAAAACAATTGCTGCAACTTTGAAACATGCAAATACTCAAATTTGTACGCAAGTAGAGTCATATGATGTACCTTATGCAAATGAAGAATACTGAGTTTCATTACAAATCTCATTTTACTGTTTCAGGCATTCCTACATTGGCTTACGGCTTGGCTTCATGGATGTTTATAAAGTATGATGAAGATGTAAAAACACCGAAAGGAACAATCAAAATATACTTCTTGACAAAAGAAGATCCAAATAATATGCATTAAGTGAAATTGAAATATGATTTTATAAGTAATTATAATGACTGCACACACTTATCAGTTGAGTTTGTTCTCTACAGTCATACTAATTGTAGTAGGATTTATGATTGTATTGACGTTGGTCAATTGGATACAGAGACTGATATTATGGGTATCTCAAAATGTTACTCGAGAATCAAAGCCAAAGGAACAGGAAACATCTGTAGAACCATCGGATGAAACTGGTAAAACACCTGACAGCCCAGATGCTGAACAGGAAATTCCAGATTTGGAAGAAAAGAAGGGACTATAAAATGGCAAGAGATTTAATTTGCTCATTCCAAACTGAATATATCAGATGCTCAAGTCCTCCTGTAGGACACATTGTGGAATATATGTGGGTTACATGCATCTAATTTCAAATGAGTCTTACATGTTGCAATAATGCAGTGTTTACTTTTTATCAATTGTAAATTAATATCTGAAAGACAGTTTAGAATACAATATTCAGTAGATACCATAAAATATTTCAATAATCTTTCATTCCATCAGAATTTTTTATCCAGAAAAATATGTCTTTGAATTATAATTCTGCTGTTTTAATAAGAATTATTTGTTTTGGGGTTTTTTCTTTGCATCATCTACTGAAAAAAAACACATATCATTGAGGTATTACAAATACTGAATCATCTACATTAATCATTCATACTGATGATTAGGTAAATGAGTTGGTACATTTAACATTTATATTTTAATAAAATTCATTAAAAGTGAATATTTATGTTACTAAAAACTTATTCTTAGACTTTAATTGCCATTCAGATGATATTGTAGCAGATTTTGACAATTTGTGGCAATTTCTAGATCATCTGGTCTAAAAGGCCATTTTGAGCTTTTTCCATCACTTCTAAATTGGCAGTAACTTCTTTATTTTGTTATGCATTATCACTGGGCCGATGACTCTGCTGGTGGACTGTAAGTCCCCGAGGGTATTCACCAACCAAGTAGTCAGTAATTTGGTGCTGACCTAAAAAATGATTGTATTGAAACTTGCAATATCTAAATTTTGCAAAATTTTGTTTAAAACAAAGGAGTATCTCCCTCATGCATAGCTCTGTCCTTAGCTGAATTTTGGCTTTTCTATTTAGATCCTTTTGGTTATTTGTTCATTATCAGCTTTAACATTTTTTGTTAATAGACTCCCAAATGTTCTTGTTTGATCTGCACTGATAAGTTGTCAAAATGCGCATATGCAGAAAATAAATTGGCAGTAACTTCTTTATTTTGTTTTTTATATCAGGCTTTACACATATTTCGGTTTATGGATTTCCAAATGTTTTTATTTCATCTGCACCGAAGTGACATAAGTTGTCGAAATGTGCACATGCAGAACTAAAATTTACAGATACTTTGGTATTTTGTTATTCTATTGTGCATTGTGTGATGTGCATAGCCCATTGTCCATGAATTTTTTCAAAGAATTTCACGTCATAATTTAGCTACTGGACTAAATGATTCAAAATTTACAGTAATGTATATATTGTCATGTTCTTTGTATCGGAGAACTTGGAAACAAAAGAATGAACTTTCAAATTTATGATTTTTACTTTCTTCCAATTTTCACAAAACTTGCAGACGATCACCTCAAAACTAAATCTCATTGGTCGAAATACAAACTCAATAACAAAATTAATGTCTCCAGTCCCGGACCCGTAACATTATTTATACACGGAAACCAGACATAAAAGAGAAATATAACATCCCAGCCCCAAACTTTAAAATTTTGAAGAAATTTTACACTTGTTTCCGGGAATGGAGAATATTGAAATGTGTACATACAATGTTTGTGAATGCAACCAATATAATATCATGTTTTGCGTACGCAGTGTACAGCTTCTACCCGTTTGCACAGTCAATAACTTTTAATAAGTGATTTCAGGCACAACTTAAGTCTATTTAAAGCACAACTTAAGTACTTAATGGCAAAAATATGAACTCTAACTACCATTGTATTAAAAATGGTGATTTAACGTTCCTGTAAAGTGATGCGGCAGAGATCCTGAACTCTTAACATAACAAATTCAAGTGAAATTATCAAAGTCTTTCAAAAATACATCATACCCTAGACCCGCTAGAACTTTCAATATTAAAATTGGCTTTCAAAATTAATTATGTCACATGAAAATATGGATTTGTTTCACACATACTTGGACTTAAAATACACCCTATATTTATATATGCAGTATTAGTTCATCAAACCAAACTTGTCACTTATATTCACATATGTTGCATTACGTTTAAGTAGAATATTTGATTGTTGGTTGCAGTCTATAAACAGAGCGTATATAAGCACGATTTGTAAAAGGCTAAATATACAAAATGACAGGAAAAAGGAAAAAAAAGCAAAGTGTACAGTATAAGCACGATTTGTAAAAGGCTAAATATACAAAATGACAGGAAAAAGGAAAAAAAAGCAAAGTGTACAGTAAATAAAAGAACATGTCACTTGGCATCCTAGCAATGATGAAAAACATCTAAACGACACATCCAGAATTTTGTGCATGGCATCACAATAAATGCAAATATGACTTGCGGAGATTTTGCGATACTCTAATTGACATTAACTAAGAACTTTAATTAACAGGTATATATTGCATTGGCAATACTATAATTGCCAACAATTTCAAAAGTAAATCACCGATTACGAATTATCTAATATTTTTGTCTGCACATTCAAAGTATTATTTTCTGTACATGTATCATCGTTTGTGGCGAGACTATAATCGCCGATAACCATATGTATGTTCTATTCTCTGTCGAAACATGCTTTCATGTTGAGCGATTTTGGCGAGACAATAATCGCCACAGAATTTCTCATGTGATAAATATACTACTGTCTCGCTGAATAATTTTGGCGAGACAATAATTGCCAATATTTTTCGAAGAATTTCTAAATGCAGTCTTTTAATGCTAAAAATCGAATATACTGTGTCGTTGAGATGTTTTGGCAAGACAATAATCGCCAACAAAATTTCACAAACTTCTGAATGGATTTCTTGTGTGAATTGAGCGTTGTGATGATTAAAATAATGATTGGCACTAGCGTCAATTTAACTGAAAACTTTAAAATGAACACATTTGCATCCAAACGTCAAAATGAACGTAATTTCCATCCATGCAGAATATTCTATATACAAAACAATCAATATATTAATCAGTTGATTATTATAAACTGATAGTTATCATGGCAATACAATAATTGCCAGTTAATTATAGTTAATCTATGTCTTGGTCAATAAGAGGCGGCGGCCTTGCAACTATGAGGTCATGAGCTTTTTGTGGTAATTCGGCTAATGTCAGCCACTGGGCGTTTTCTGCTGGTTCTCCAATTTTTTGGACTAAATATTTGAATCCGGTTTTTGACTTCCTTTTCGCTAGAATACGTTTAATTCTGAAAATAGTGTCAGACTCACTCTCTATTGCAGATGTAACGAAGTCGTTGAACCTCTGGGGTTTACGCTTTGCTCTCTTAGAACGTCTTAACTCGGGTTCATTTGTTTCAGCTATATGTGGAATTTCACTGTTGGTTTCACCATAGCCACTTTTTAGCTCACCTGGCCTAAAAGGCCATGTGAGCTATTGCCATCACTTGGCGTCCGTTGTCCGTCCGTCGTAAACTTTTTCAAAAATCTTCTCCTCTGAAACCGCTAGGCCAATTTTAACCAAACTTGGCCTGAATCATCACCAGGGTATCTAGATTCAAAATTGTGTTCGATTAGTCCAAGGACCAAAGAACATGGCCGCCGTTACTAAAAATAGCACATAGGGGTAAATTGCTGTTTTTGGCAAATAACTCAAAAACCATTACAGATATCAAAAATCTGACAGAGTTAAAAGTGATCAGCAGGACAAGATCTACCTGCCCTGCAATTTTGAAGAAAATCCGAAAATCCGTCTTAGAGTTATTGCCCTTTTTTCATGAAAATTTCAAAATTTTGATATTCTTTATTTTTTATCGCAAAAACTATAACAGATAGAGGTCAACATTAAATTGCAAATATGTTCAGCATATCAAGATCTACCCACCTTGAAATTTTTAAGAAAATCTGACTACCCATATTTTTTGCCCTTTATTGGTCAAATTTAAGAAATTTGATACTTTTTGTAATCAATTTACAAAATCTTCTCCTCAGAAGCCACTGGGCCAATTGTTACCAAACTTGACCTGAATCATCACCAGGGTAAACAGTTTCAAAATTGTGTTCGATTAGTCCGAAAACCAAGCAACATGGCTGCTGTTACTAAAAATAGAACAAAGGGGTAAATTGCATTTTTTGCAAATAACTCGAAAACCGTTACAGATATCAAAAATCTGAT
>MJUU01004198.1:80476-94882 GCA_002080025.1 Modiolus philippinarum
AAATACCAATTTCTGGGAATTTTAAATTTTCCTGTTTATAATCTAAACCGTTTCCAGATTTTGTTCAATCAATAGCGATATTTTATCTACACAGTAAGTTAACTTTTCTGGTAAAAACTGATCAATTATCGTAAGTCTACACCGTGAATACAAACAAAAACAAGGCCCCTCGAAACTCATCAAAATGATTATTCTGGACCATATTTTTGGTGTTTCCAATGAAAGACCAATACCAAATTACCATACCTTCGTGCAATTATCCCGACAAAATTTTCAGTGAAGAAATACGTGGAAAATAAAGTCGATCTTACGCTTCAAATACGTGTTGGAATGCAAGGCCTCTTTCTGACAGGTTTTCTTCGAAGTAAATGATATATGATGGACACAAAAGTAAAACAATTATCAACTTTGATGATATATCTGTAAGTATTAACAAACAGATAGGAAATTCAGTTAACTGTTTTGTTTACGAGGTAAAAATAAATTACCCTACCCGTTACAAATGCATTTGTCCTCCATCATGGTTCCGCTACACCGGTGAACTCGAATTCTGCACCGATCGGGTTCACAACGTACAGTGGTTAGACTGATCGGTTCGTTGATGATTTCAAAATAGAACGGTGTGTTCGATAAGGTAAATTGAAATTGCGATAGAGTAAGAGGGAATGTTTAGAATAGGCATACTTTTTTATATTTATTACATTCATATTTAATTTATCTTTTATATTCAAGTGTAAAATTACATGATAAACCGTAGATAACTTGCATGTACAGTCCTCTTTTTATTTATTTCCCTATGTTGGTTCTGCCATGTGCTAATGGCCAAATCTACCACTTTCAATGATAAAGGTTATACGGTAATAAATGAACTTTCGTTTTCATAGTTGGTAAGTTAGTCAAGTATTGAAACTTGTATATCTCGCCCGCCAACGTTGAAGTTGCAATCTTTCCCGAACTGGATCAGTTTCCTTCCAATTATTTTCTGTTAATGTGTTTTCGGCTGGTTGTTAAATGTTTTTGGTGAAATAAATCAGTTATTTATTTTTTTATTTCTTTTATTATTTTTTTTTATTTTTTATTTTTTTATTTTTTGGTCCAAGTTTTGTTGTTTTTTACGCTTTTTATACCCCGCCACACGAAGTGGTGAGATATTATGTGATACCCTCAGTCGTGTGTCCGTCCGTCCCCCGAAGGTTTCCGACTGATAACTTGTGAACAAAATAACATAAGGTCTTCAAACTTGGTATGTGACTTATTTACCACAAAACTCAGGCCAAGCTCGATTTGGGGTTCAGAGGTCCAAGGGGTTCTGGAATTATGCCCCTTTAAACTTAGAAATTTTGCAAATTATAGGGTTCCCGACTGATAACTTGTGAATGAAATAACATACAAATGTACTGTCTTCTTTTTTGGTATGTAAGTTGTTTGCCATAAAACACAGGCCAAGTATAATTTTGTGCCGGTTCAGAAGTACACAGGGATCTAGAGTTATGCCTCTTTCAACTTTGAAATTTTGTGGGTATCATGTAATGCATCATTACTATTTTTTTTTTCTTCCATCTGGTGTTTTCTATTGCTTTGTGTTAACTTTTTAAAGGGATTTGGAAAGCACTGCTTGCTGTTAATGATGACCAATGATGGGGAGGCAAGACCTGAAATCCTCTCCCCCATTACATAGTTTAGTGTTTTTCAAACGTCTTTAAAAAGACTCTTAAAAAGACCCCGCAGAAAATTAGCGCGGGATTATGAGTGATTTCCCCTGAATAACCTCTTCCATTTTTCGTCTGTTACAATATGGCGACGACCAGGGCGATCAGGGTTTGATTCTTTTCATTTATGTCCTAAAACGAACAAATTACATTTCAAAATCAAAAACTTTTCACTTAAAAACGACCCCAATTACCTGTATCAAATCAAATATCCCTTTACACTAACACAGTTTGTTTCAAATATCCTGTCATTGACTTTACCAATCAATCCAATGTCATACGGATTCACAGGCACTTGTTTCATTCAAATTGTACCCCCATCTCATAGTGTGGAAAAAGGTAGGGTACAATGACACTGAATCAAGGAAATGTACGTGTAAGATCAATTGAATTGCAATTAGCTACTACAGACACAAAAACCAATAAAACAGTGCTTCCAAAAAACGGAATAAGCATTGCTGCAAAATAGTGTAAGAATTGGCACTTACCAAGTCTGTTTAAATGTCCTGCTGGTATGTATTTATGAGTTGTGGTTTAAACACATCTTCATCAGTCAGGATATACACCAGAAAGAGGCTAGGGAACATGCGTAACTCCCTGATTTGGGGTTTTCGGGTCCTACCAATAACCGGAAAACCACTGGATACGAATTTCCAATTTCTTTTTATGAATGAATTTCCCCGATTGACCCGGGGTCAATCAGAGTAAATTGCGTCAAATAACATTGTGACGTTTAAAAAATCTATATTGTGAAGTCAAAATTTTCTGATTGGAAACTCTTCTATAAATCTCTAAAAACATGTAAACTTTGTTTTGTAAGGCTTTTCACTGGTGCACACCACCAAACCATAGACCACCTATAGGCTAAACTGGTCTTAATTAGGCCAATGAAAAAAACAGCAATGCTTACCTAAAGTTTATACTACTGTTGTTTCTAATAGGAGTCACAGGCTTGAAAAACTACCTTGGTTGACAAGAAATCTTAGTCACTGATTAGGGTCATAAAATTGTCATTTTCAATAAACTAGTTAGAATTTGTTATTTGAGATAAATTGGTAACTCCTTTTGACAAATGTTTGATCTCAAATACACTTTTATAGGATGTACATGTAAACATGTTCAGCTTTTTATTTTCAATGCATACAGAATTAGTGTATTTGTATACAGTACCATATGATTTTTTTTTTAAAATCTCACATTTTTGAAATGCAAATGAAAAATTATTGACCGTTTTTTTAGAAAAAGTAATTGGGTAGAAAAAAAGATGAATATCCGAATGTTTAACATGCATTTTACAGATCAAAAATCTTGCATATGATAAAAATACTGTCAAAGATTAAAAAAATTGTATTCCAATGCTACTAAGTGGTTATTCTTCAGCTTTGCCAACCAAAAATGCTAATTTGCATATATAAATTAGATTTTGTGACATAATTAGTTGGGTTTGTGGAAGCTTATATATATACCAAATTTTCTGTTGTTTACAAAGCTACTTTTATCATCCTATATTTATCTTTTACTTGTACATATCTTACTTTTTATTTTTATTTTGTATTTTGTTTTTTTAGAAAAGATAAACATAGGATAATAAAAGTAGATTTGTAAAAAATCTGGTTTCGTCTTCCATACTTGGTTTTCAAGCATTTGAGTTTATTTAGCCTTTGCTTTTGTTTGTTAGTATTCCAGTGTTTTTCTATAAAATTTCACCATTTATTAAACATTGGAGAATTTGAGCAAGTTTGTTTCCGGTAAGTGGTTAATTGAAAATTGACAAAATACTAAATACCTAACATTCTGTAAATTTTAGTTCTGCATATATGACCATTTCAATAACATACGTCTCTTCAGTACAGGTAAAATATATATATTTGGAAATGATTGCTGAAAGATATCTATAACAGATGGCACTGAAAACCTTGAAATGTATACAAAAAAATTTAGAATAGAAACAAATTTTGATTTCTTTTTTGAATGAAACAAAGAATATATTTTTAGTACATGTAACTAAGATTGAATAAATCATTGAATTATGATTTCTGGAAGAAAAATATCTTTGATTTGGCCCTGCAGAATGGCCCCAACTAAATGTTGCTTACACAGATCTTCTCTGAATGTACTATTTCAGTCAGCACCAAACTTATTATACTTATTATACCCCATGCTTAAAAAGTGGGGGTATATAGTGATGGGGTTGTCCGTCTTTCCGTCCATCCCTCTGTTACACCTAAGGGTACCCATCTCTTATCCGATACTCCTCCTTAACCAGTGAAAACATTTTCATGAAACTTTAACGCAGTCATTATGACACAATGTAGATGTGCACCTCCTATTTCAGAGTTTGATTTGATGGATTTTTTGGGTTTCCCATAGCAAAACTTGGACTGAGCCATTATATTACAAGTGGGTACCCATCTTTTATCTGCTTCTCCTCCTGAACCACTGAAATAGATTTTCATGAAACTTTAACACAGTCTTTATGGCATAATGTAGATGTGCACCTTCTATTTCAAAATTTGATTTGATTGATTTTTAATTTCTGGAATCAAATGGGGATGAGGGGATATTTATTAGTGAGCTTTGCTCACAGTTTTTCTGGTTCGTAATGGACTTAATTATGATAGTTCCCTTTAAAGAGGGTGTTAGCAGGTCCACTTCTCATCCAATATGGGAACATGGTTAAAGATTGGACATTTGAAAAACATTTGAAGAGATCTCTTCTGACAGTCAGGGGCATCATCAAAAACAGTTATAAATTTAATAACCTTTATTGGTTAGATTTTTCGATTTTTGAATTATCTCCCTTAGAGAAATTTGCAAAAATAACGAAAATTGGTTATTTCTTCTACAACATGTCAAATTTTCATCAAGCTCTGATTCAAGAAACTTGAACAACAAAACCAAATGGTTTATGTAAATTTCAAAAGATATTGATGAAGTAAAACATCTTAATTTTCAATGAACTGCTTATATTAGATAATGAACATTTAATTGGCATTCAAAGTCCCTTTGGGGCTTGACTTTGACCAACATGCGTACCATGTTCCTGATGGTGTGTATCAGATGTTATGGTTTCAAATTATAAAGGGAATGTTAATTTATCAAAGAATAATACCAACACAAATGAGAAAATTTTATTATGGCCACAATCAGGATTTAAAGATCAAAGGAAATTTAAAAATAACCATTTTCCATTACTTATTGAAAATGAAAATAACTGAAAATGGTTATAAAATTTATAACTGTTATTGATGATGCCCCTGACTGTCTGAAACTACTGGAAGTTCAATAACAATGTAGAACCAAACTCTGTTACAATGGTCCTTATATAGTCTGCTTCAAAAAAGATATCTGACAGACCTCATCCCAGATTGCTGCCATCAAACAACATAGTTTAACATTTGGCACTGTGGAGAATACATTCATATATCATTTCTAAGATGATATTTCTAATTAGAACCTGACTTTGCTACAATGATTTAGGGGCCGACTCCGACCTGCCGTTGGGCATGGGGTTTCCTCACCATTCATTGAAGATTTTATGGTTGCTTTGAGTTGTTACTACTAACCCTTTGGGTCGTTGTCTCTTTGACACATTCCCCATTTCCCCTCTTTTTTCTATATACTGCGGATAACCTCTAGCTTTATCCATAATTGAATTATAACTCTCCAAACTAGTTTCAAACCATGAACTTAAATTGAAGGTATACTGAATACATCTTAAAAACAGCTCACCTTCTCAGCTGATCAGTTTCATTACCTACCAAAATTCTATCAAACTGATTAAATAACTTCAAAGTGATTAGTTGATTGATACAGAAAGAAAACGAGTGATACCTGGGGGTGGTATCAAACTTATTTTACTGTATTTCTTATTCTGAATAGATATAGGCTAACTTTAACAAATAGAATTACTGTAACTTATTACTGTAAAGTGGTGTTTTGTCATTATAGCTTTATAAAAAAAACATTAAAAAAACAAACAAACAAAAATGGAAATGTGTTTGTGAAATACACTGCAAAACCTCTGGTGGGGTATTAATTTACTGTAATTTTAAGCCTTCCTATAATTGCTCCCTAAATCTTCATATTTTAAGGATGGTACAAAGTTTTTGGCAATACAAATACAACCAGGTTCTAAGACTAGTAAAATCCTTTTTTTTTTAAAGTTTTTTATTCATAAAAGAACTCTGATACAATCCCCAACTTTTCTATCATTTTAATCCCTTTGAAGTCATTTAATCAGTTTGATAGATTTTTCCTAGAGGATGAAACTCTTCAGTCATGAATGAAAGTTGTTGTAACAATGGGAAGTGTGAACAAACAGTTTACCTGTGAAAACAGGTAACTATCTAGATATTCTGCAAGAGAAATATGGGGAAGAATGTCGGAGGTTATCCGCAGTAACATACATTACATAATTGAAAATGAAACCCTTCATTAATGTTTTACTGGACAGTCTGTGTCAGTAATGGTCAAGATGGGTGACTCAGGCTTTTGAATACTTTCTGTTTTCTTTATTTAGCATAAAGGTCAAATTGAAAAAAATATCAAATCCTGCATTCTATCATTTCAGGCTGTTATACCACATGTACCAAGAATAAAATTTCCACAGAGAACAACTAAAGGTATGTACAGTAGTAACAGTACTTACATTCAGATGGAGTATTCATTGAAGTTTGGATTGGTGTAAGAAAATGTGTGAATAGTCAGAAAATGTTGTAACTCAAGGTGAAACTACATATTTATTTAATTGTTTAATTAATATATTTGTCATCAAATTTATTGAATTAATACTTGTGTAACCTTGTGATATATTGTATAACTAATGCTTTAAGACTAATCTATATGAAACCCTGATTATATAGATACAGCTATTACAGGATGCTTTGTCAGATAGAGCTGTAACCAGCAATACTGTTAACAGCTAAAAGTGCAATAAATATGTTTAATTTCAAAAGCAATTGTGGTGTTCTTTCATTACATTTACATTTCTCTTTGTTTCAAGAAATCTACATGTATGTTCAATAAAAAATTATCAATTTTTCTTTTGAAATACAGATAAACTTCAATGTTTCGAACTACAATGGCACAAGCACCAAGGATATCTCAATTATTTTTGTTCGCTTAAAAATACTAGAAATCAGCAAGGGCAGAGCTTTTGTAGTTTCAATAACGTTTCTTAACTTTTTTGAAAGATCAAATTTCGGCCAACACCAAAAGCTGATGAGGAACAGTTACAGAAAATACATGATATAAATATTTTGTATCTTAAAAATTACCAAGAGAGTTGCTCGTACAGAAATTAATACTGGTATTTTGTATATATTCTTTTAAAAAGATGATTTCAGTTTATTATGGGACATTTTTTTCTTTAGCAGATCTATCTTTCAACAATGTAACACCAGTAGCAGCACCTGTTTCATCCCCATCACCTTCATCCAGTCCACCTGTAGGAAGTACGCCACGTGGATCTGGTGTGGACACTTTACCCCAAAGATATCATAGACAATTAATTAGTGAAGAAGAAATGGAATTTATTCAAGTAATGAATTTTACTTATTCTATACAGTTAATAACAAAATACTTAAGCTTCTGCATATGACTTTTTCGACAACTTGTGTCTCTTCAGTCTTCAGTGCAGATCCAATCAAAACATTTTGAAATCCATAAACAGAAATATGTGTAAAAGCTCATAGAGAACAAATTACCCATGTGATCAAAATAGAAAAGTCTATACTGTATCAGCTAAGTACAGAGCTGTGCAGGATGGAGGTACTCCTAAATAACACTTGAAATCAAAGTAAAGAGTGCTTATCACTTGAATGAAACTTTTATTTATATGACTTCAATTACACTTATGGGGGCCTGGGTGGCTAAGTGGTTAAGGTAGTTCTACTCCCTATACAACCACTGTAGTCTATCACCACTGCAGTGTGAGTTCGTGCCCCACTTTGTACATTACAAAAAAGGGTGCACTCGACTTACAATCGTAAGTGATAAGGTAAGTCAGTTAATTACCTGCCCAAGGTTGGTGGTTCTCTCTGGGCACTCCGGCTTCCTCCATCACTAAAACTGACCATCATGAGATAGCTGAAATACTGCTGAAAGTGATGTTAAACCCCATATCAATCAATCAATCACACTTATCATGCTTATCACAGCTCACAGCTATCTTTTATATATATGGTAAACCATACTTATTTTTATGCCTCCATGACAAAAAGACAGATTTATATTACTGTATGATTTTTCTTTCTTCTTTCCATTTAACTAGGCACCCATCTGCCTAGAAGGTTCATGGTTTCACCCATGCTACTCCTACTTCAGTTTTTCTGTAAAGGGTCATTTGCACATGCGTTGAAAATATCATGGCTGGGAAGTAGTTCACAAAAACTGTCTCCCCTGTAAATTTGTTTATCTGTCACTCCTCAAATAAACAAGACGTGTGATGACAAAGCCACGGTTAAAAAAACAAACAAATTTCTTAAAATTTGCGTTATTTTTTACATTTCACATACTATGTATCTTATCCTGCAACAATCGCTTTATGGTACAGATATATGAAAAAATATACAGTTGTCGGTGATTAATTTATAAAACGTTGTTTTTAAAAACATGTCTATCTGATAGTCAAATTTATGATAATAAAGAAAAAATTCTAGCCACCCTCAAAGGGCATGGGCGGAAAAAAAATTTAGGAGTATTATTGAATATATAATTATGCATCGTATAAACCATATGACATTGACTTCTGTATATGGCCTTTTTCAGGATCCACTTTTTTCAAGTTTTTAAGCAGTAGAAAATGGACTTTTCATTATATTTTAAGCTGGCAAGTGATTTGTACTCACTGTGAAATAAATATATGGGGTAATTAAAGGAGCATGTATTACTTTTAGTAGTTTCACATTATGAAGATTTTCGGACATGTGTTAATTAGAATTTGAAGCGTACTATAAGAGTGGTTACCATTTGGTATTCTTTTAGGGTGATTTGTTGACAGTTTCGTTTATATACAAAGTTGATTCCTGAAAGAAACCGCAGAACGAATGCATAGGAAATAAAAATTTGACCGAGTTTGAAGTTTTATTCTGGAGAAACGGTACAAAGGGCGGACATAAAGAATTGCACATGGATTAACAAGGATATTGGCAATCCGTATACAAATTTTGGTCAAAATCTAAAGATGGCCTTCTTGAGGATCCACTTTGAAAGACCAGCAATAAACTGATCTTTGATGCCAATTTGTGCATTGTATTGCATCTATATGTTCACCTGCGGCAATCTACGTTGTTTTCATATAAATTCAAATAATAGAAATGAAAAATATTACTATTTTTTCCATTGGAAATAACTTTTATAATTATGCATCTATGATAAACAATCCAAAAAGTAACATTTCTACCTCATTTAAACGAGAGCTCAATTTCTATTGTGCTATTTCAACCACTTCCCCGCCTGTATGTGATGCTTTATTATACCCCACGCAACCAAGTTGCGGAGGGTATATAGTTTTTGACTGGTCCGTCAGTCCGTCCGTCCGTCCTTTTGTCAGCAAGTGGGTATACACTTTGTCCGGATAACTCCTCCTACAGTTTTTAAGATAGGAAGTTTTTATTTTGCAGGTTGATTGTGCACATATCAAAGATGTGCATGGTGCTTGGATTTTGATTTTTGATAATTTTTCGGAAAACTGCAAATTGTTGAACTTTGTCATTTTTATTCATTATATTGCATATAGGGTACACCATTTGTCCGGATAACTCCTCCTACAGTTTTTACCTGCGTCACCAACGGTGACCGCAGGTCTAGGAGCCGCTTGACTCCGTCCGTCCGTCCGTCCGTCCGTCCGTCCGTCCGCTCCTAAAAACAATAATTATGGGTTAAAATTTTTGTCCAGGACATACTTATGAGGTAAAAAATATTATGAGCTTAAGCTCACAATATTTTATTAAATTTCCAAAAAAATGATGTTTATGAGTTTATATCTCGNTTAAGATAAGAAGTTTTTATTTTGCAGGTTGATTGTGCACTTATCCAAGATGTGCATGCTGCTTGGATTTTGATTTTTGATAATTTCAGAATACTACACATTGTTGAACGTTGTCATTTTTATGCATTATATTGCATCATGTTGCATATAGGTACATCATTTGTCCGATTACTTCTCCTACAGTTTTTAAGGTAGAGATCTTTTATTTTGCAGATTGATTTTGTATGTATCAAAGATGTGCATGCTAATTGGATTTTTATTTTTGTGATTTATCACAAAAATATGCATTGTTGAACTTAGTCATTTTTAGGCAAGAAAATGCCTATATGGTACATCATTTGTCCGGATAACTCCTCCTACAGTTTTTAAGGTAGGAAGTTTTTATATTGCAGATTGATTGTGCATATATTGAAGATGTGCATACTACTTGGATTTTGATTTTTGCTGATTTTTGCTCACTAAAAATATATTTGTTGAATTTAGTCATTTTTATCCAAGATAATGCTTAAATGGTACACCATTTGCCCAGATAAATGCTCCTACAGTTTTTAAGATAATTTAAAGAATGATTGTACATTTGTAAGAGATGTGCAAACTTCTTGGATTTCGATTTTTGATAATTTTTATACGCCCGTCGAAAGACGGACGTATTATGGTATACCCTCCGTCCGTCCGTTAACTTTTTGGTTTCCAGAGATTTTTTCTGTAGCCACTTGACATATTGATTTCATATTTGTTATATGACTATATCTAGGTGAAATACAGATCAAGTTCGAATTTGGTTCGAGTCAGTTGATTTTGTATAGAGTTATGGCCCTTGGACTTAGTGAAATTTTGAAAAATATAGGTTTCCGGAGTTTTTTCTGTAACCGCTTGACATATTGATTTCATATTTGATATATGACTATATCTAGGTGAGATACAGATCAAGTTCGAATTTGGTTCCAGTCGGTTGATTATGTACAGCGTTATGGCCCTTGGACTGAGTGAAATTTTGAAAAATATAGGTTTCCGGAGTTTTTTTCTGTAACCGCTTGACATATTGATTTGATATTTGGTATATGAGTATATCTAGGTGAGATACAGATCAAGAGTGAATTTGGTTCCGGTTGGTTGATTTTGTATAGAGTTATGGCCCTTGGACTTCGTGAAATTTTGAAAAATATAGGTTTCTGGAGTTTTTTTTTCTGTAACCGCTTGACATTTTGATATCATATTTGGTATATGACTAGATCTAGGTGAGATACAGATCAACTACGAATTTGGTTCCAGTCGGTTGATTTTGTACAGAGTTATGGCCCTTGGACTTAGTGAAATTATGAAAAATATAGGTTTCTGGAGTTTTTTTCTGTAACCACTTGACATATTGATTTGGTATTATGTATATGAGTATATCTAGGTGAGATACAGATCAAGTTCGAATTTGGTTCCGGTTGGTTGATTTTGTATAGAGTTATGGCCCTTGGACTTTGTGAAATTTTGAAAAATATAGGTTTCTGGAGTTTTTTTTCTGTAACCGCTTGACATTTTGATATCATATTTGGTATATGACTATATCTAGATGAGATACAGATCAAGTTCGAATTTGGTTCCAGTCGGTTGATTTTGTACAGAGTTATGGCCCTTGGACTTAGTGAAATTATGAAAAATATAGGTTTCCGGAGTTTTTTTCTGTAACCACTTGACATATTGATTTGGTATTATGTATATGAGTATATCTAGGTGAGATACAGATCAAGTTCGAATTTGGTTCCGGTTGGTTGATTTTGTACAGAGTAATGGCCCTTGGACTTAGTAGTGAAATTTTGAAAAATATACAAAAAAATGTAGGTTTCCGGACTTTTTTTCTGTTACCGCTTGACATATTGTTTTGGTATATGAGTATATCTAGGTGAGATACAGATCAATTCCAATTTGGTTCCGGTTGGTTGATTTTGTACAGAGTTATGACCCTCAGACTTTGTAAATTTTTGAAAAACCTCAGTTTCTCAACCTTTTCTTTACAATGTGTGATTATGTTGATTTGATATATAGTTTATGATTGTATGTTTATAAATTATGGATTGAGTTTAAATTTGGTTCCTGTTTAATGATTTTTGTGGACAGCTATGGCCCTTGGACTTAATATTTTTTTGAAAATTCATTTTTTTACATATTAATTTGATATTTGTTGAATGGTTACATCTTGGTAAGGCACATATTCTGTTTGATTTTTTTTTCATCAAAATTTTGTTGTGGTCCAACAATGCCATAAAGTTGGAGTTGACAGTGGACGGGTGTATCATGCGCTCTTGGCGCACCAGTTTATTAGATAATGCAGGATTATCCGATATGTGGGGGCGTGGGGTATGTGAGCTTGCTCACTATGGTTCTTTATTATAATTTAACATTGAGGAGTTATTTATACTCTGCATCACTTTACATACAGGTTCTCCATTATCATTTTATAGAGCAATTCAATACTTGATTTTTCGGAGGATTAATATATGTATTTAAAATTATCTTTTACAGAGAGGAGGTCCTGTCTGATTGAAGATGACAGATAGTTACTTCAAATTAATACCATATTTATTTTCATGGAATAGATGCAAATGTCTGTTATGTTTGAAGTATGAATGTGAAGTTTTTATTAAAAATGTTAATTCCAAATCATTTTTGCTTCTTCTAACACAGAGGAGAATTGCCTAGAACAACTATTCCCAGGACAATTCAGTCCGAAAATTCATTGTGTGAAATTATCTCCCTAAACATGCTAATGAGGTGGGCGTCTACTTCATCAGCCATATTTTAGAAACACACCGTCTGTTGATGGTGCATAGAAACGGCTCGATATTAAGCTTGTTCGGGTATATAAATCACAAAGGAACGATGCATGTAGTAAAACAAAAACATTTACAAAATAAAAGTTAACAATTTATCTGCTATTGCACGTTCAATTGTTTATGTCTTCACTGCGACCACACTAAAATTAATCTGGCAACAATAAAATATTATTAAAAGGCAAAAAATTACCAGGGGCTGAAACAATTCTATTAAAAGATAGCCAAAGGATTAATCTTGAAGGGGAAATATGAAATAATTGATTTCAAAGATGTATATTTCCAAGATCCAAAATGAAATCCTGTTACCAAGGTATAAGTGAGGGTGGTATTTTCCATTGTGTTCATTATTTGGCGGTAAATGTTATTTATAAACACTGCCAAGGCACTCACAGGGATCAATGTACCCCATTATAATGGTAAAATTATACAAAATTAATGGGAATGTTTTGAGATTTCTGTATCTAAATATTTATTTGGAATGGTAGTCAAATGTTTACTGTTCCATTTAATACAATAAAACAAACTATAGACAAAAAAATCCAATTACGATTACCTGAATGGGCCTCTGACACAAAGTTGTAATCATGACGTATATAGGTAAATTAGATTTCATTTCTAAAAATAGAGCCAGTATCGTCCCAGAATCCAGGAACTTTGGGGTTTAACCTGGGAAATTGCGTGGAAGGGCGGAAATGAAATTTTGCACACGTATGGATCAGTTATTATGAATCAGTATGCCAATTTTGGAGAAAATGAGGAGATGTATATTTGATTCATCCAAATTGATAGACACCCACTTAAGTCCACTTAAACCACAATTTTGGCACTAATTACAAATTTTACAACCAAACGGCAAACATTTAATTATTTCTATGCCTTAATGAAATACACGATTTAAACAATCACTAAATACACAATCACACAACTATTCCCAGGATAATTACACAGATTGGTCTAGAACAACTATTCCAAGGACAATTACACAGCTTGGTCTAGAACAACTATTCACAGGATAATTACACAGCTTGGTCTAAAACAACTATTCCCAGGATAATAACACAGATTGGTCTAGAACAACTATTCCCAGGACAATTACACAGCTTGGTCTAAAACAACTATTCCCAGGATAATAACACAGATTGGTCTAGAACAACTATTCACAGGATAATTACACAGCTGGGCTATTACTCCTAAATCAGGGTAACAATTCCCAGAGGAGATATTTGTGAATAACATTTCCTGGAAGCAGTTATCCTGCTTCCAAAAGAGTTGTTTATGAAATAAGAAAACATTCCTAGGAGGTAGATATCCTGCTCCTAAAATTTGTACCATTCAACTAGCTAATCTATCTTCAATTTCTTATTATATAGATGTTATCCAATGTCTTATGAAAGAAATCAGCTTTGTCTATCAATATCCATGATGTACTTTGTAGTTTTCTTAAACTTCTTGGCTAATTAGAATCAAACTTGGTCACAACTGTCCTGTAATAGTCCTTTGCAAAACACGCTAGAGTATATCAGGTTTACACTTCTTCCAATATGGCCACCAGTTTACATTAGACCATCAGTACTTTTTATACGACCGCAAAAATTTTGCGCTCGTATTATGTTATGGCGCAGTCGTCGGCGTCTGTGGCCAGCATAACTTTGTTTCTAGTGGACGGATCATCCTCAAATTTCAGTATGTGGTTTCTTGGCATAATGGCTATCCCGGGTTTTAATTTCGGGTTTATGGCCCCACCCGTTTCAGAAAAAGGGGCCAAAAAGGGGTAAAATTGGGTATTTTTGTGTCTGTGGACAGCATAACTTTGGTTCCAGTGAACAGATCATTTTCAAATTTTAGTATGATGTTTCTTGGCACATGCTTTAGCCCGGGCTAT
>MJUU01004198.1:94952-112310 GCA_002080025.1 Modiolus philippinarum
GTTGTTTTCACATATTTGACTGTAGAATCTTTATTATTTATCGGATTTTGATGGGGTTTCTTTCAGTAAACTCCTTAGAAAATTTCCAATCTGGAGTATGCCAACGGATTTCACATGGCATGTACCGTTCACGAGATAAATGGGGCCAAAAAGGGGCTAATTTCAAAAATTTCATTTTTTTATTTTTAGTCCGATTTTGATGCAATTTTTTCCAAAGGATTCCTAATGAAAAATTATCGTAGCGCTCTACTATTAGATTTTTGGTCACTTGTTTCCTTACCCAGCTATGAGGGGCCGAAGGGGGCCAAAATCGTAAATTTACAGATAACCAAAATTTTTTATTTTTTATCGGATTTCGATGGGATTTTTTTCTTTGGATTCCTCTTGATGTAAGCTTTCAGTACTTTGTCAACGGATTTGGCGTAGCTCTTACCGTTTCCGAGCTATGAGGGGCTGAAGGGGCCAAAATTGTAAATTTACAGATAACCTAAAATTTTTATTTTTCGTCGGATGTCGATGGGATTTTTTTCTTTGGATTCCTCTTGATGTAAGCTTTCAGTAGTATGTCAACAGATTTGGTGTAGCTGTTACGGTTATGGAGCTATGAGGGGCTGAAAGGAGCCAAAATTGTAAAGTTACAGATAACCTAAAATTTTTATTTTTCATCGAATTTTGATGGGATTTTATGCTTTGATTCCTCTTTATGTAAGCTTTCAGTTATATGTCGGCGGATTTGGTGTAGCTCTTACCGTTTCCGAACTATGAGGGGCCGAAGGGGGCCAAAATCGTAAATTTACAGATAACCTAAAAAAATTATTTTTCGTCGGATTTCGATGAGATTTTTTTCTTTGGATTCTACTTGATGTTAGCTTTCAGTAGTATTCAACGGATTTGATGTAGCTCTTGCCGTTCCCGAGCTATGAGGGGCCGAAGGGGGCCAAAATCGTAAATTTACAGATTACCTTTAATTTTTATTTTTTATCGCATTTCGATGGGATTTTTTTCTTTTGATTCCTCTTGATATAAGCTTTCAGCATCATGTCAATGGATTGGGCGTAGCTCTTACCGTTTCTGAGCTTTAGAGGGTCAAAGAGGAATCATAAGGAGTGATGAGGGCTAATTTTTATTTTCCCTAGTTTGTGTCCAGCTAATTACTTGGTCAATCTCCTTATTGCGTCCATCTTATTATTGTGTCAAGCTCTTTCCTATGTCCATACTCACTTTAAATTACACCTTTTCAAATTTCAGTGGACGACATGTTGGGGTCGTATCATGCTGCGCTCGGCGTAGCCCTTTATTGTAAATTTTGGTAAAATATAGATTTTCCGGACTTTTTTTCTAAACTGCTCCAGATATTAAGCTAATATTTGCTATGTTAGTCTACCACTATGAGTTACAGATCAAGTCCGAGTTTGGTGCCGGTCCATTGTTTTTCGACAAAGTCATGGGCCTTGGACGTAGAATCTTTTGGTAAAATATAGGTTTTAGCTTCGATCGATGTTGCTCACCATTTTTATCAAGAATACCACTTAAGTGCACGCTAGGGGCCTTCTTTTCACCTCTGGTTGAAGACCCTCAGGCCAAGATGTAGACAGGAATAAAAGCACTGTCCTTGATAAACTGGAGTTTTCTATGTATCGCGTGCATTTTTGTCACATGTACATTCACTCCATATCCTTTCATTTTTTTTATTGCCAGACTTTTAAGTTCACCTGTGTGAGCTTTTGCCATCATCTGTCATAAACTTTTCATTCAAAGATCTTCTCCTTTGAAACCACTTGGCAAATTGGAACCAAAGTTGATACAATAGTCCTTGGGTGGTCCTGTTAAAAAATTGTAATCGACCTCATCCAAGATTGCCGCCAGCATGGAACATAGTTTAAACATTGGACCCTATGGGAAAAGAATTTCAAAGATCATATTCTCAGAAACTACCAGCCCAATTATAATCAAACTTAGTCACAATGATCCTTAGAGGGTCACATAAAAAAAGATATACAGCAGCTCCTTACCTCATTCAAGATGGCCGCCAGCAGGGAACAAAGTTTTAACATTGGACCCTATGGGAAAATAAGTTCAAAGATCTTCTTTTCAGGAACTACCAGTGTAATTATAAACAAACTTAGTCACAATGGTCCTTAGACGGTCCAATCCAAAAAAAAGGGGTATCCCGCAAGTCTGTTCCTCATCTAAGATGGCCGCCAGCTGGGAAGTTAGTTTTAACATTGGACCCTATTGGAAAACACATTCAAATATCTTCTTCTCAGAAACTATCTACCAAATTAAAATCAAACTTAGTCACAACGGTCCTTTGATGGTCCCATTCAAAAAAGGTATCTTGCAGGTCTGTACCTCATCCAAGATGACCGCCAGCTGGGAACATAGTTTTAAAATTGGGCCCTATGGAAAACCCATTCAAAGATTATCTTCTGAGAAACTACTAGTCCAATAAGAACCAAACATAGTCACAATGGTTTTTAGATGGTCCCTTTCCTAAAAGGTATCCAACAGGTCCGTACCTCCAAGATGGCCGCCAGCGGAGAACATAGTTTTAACATTGGACCCAATGGGTAAAGGCATTCAAATATCTGCTTATCAGAAACTACTAGTCCAGTTAGAACCAAACTTAGTCACAATGGCCCTTAGATGGTCCCTTCCAAAAAAGGTATCCGACAGGTCCGTACCTCATCCAAGATGACAGCCAGTGGAAACATGGTTTTAACAATAGACCTTGTGGGAAAACAAATTCAAAGATCTTCTCCTCAGAAACTACCAGCCCAATTATAATCAAACTTAGTCACAATGGTCCTTTGATGGTTCCATAAAAATGGTATCCGGCAGGTCCGTACATTTTCCAAGATTGCTGCCAGCATGGAACATAGTTTTAACATTGGACCCTATGGGAAAGCACATTCAAATATTTTCTTCTCAGAAACTACCATTCTATTGTCAAACTTAGTCACAATGGTCCTTAGATGGTACCATCCAAAAAAAGATATACAGCAGGTCCCTACCTCATCCAAGATGGCGCCCAGCATGTAAACAAATTTTTATCATTGGACCCTGTGGGAAAACAAATTCAAAGATCTATGAAACTACCCGCCACATTATAATCAAACTTAGTCACAACAGTCCTTAGATGGTCCAATCCAAAAAAGGTATCTTGCAGGTCTGTTCCTCATCCAAGATGGCCACCAGCGGGGAACATTGGATCCTATGGAAAACCCATTCAAAGATCTTCTTAGGAACTACTAGTCCAATAAGAACCAAGGTCCTTTGATGGTCCCATCCAAAAAAGGTATCCGGCAGGTCAGTACATTTTCCAAGATGACTTGCAGCAGGGAACATAGTTTTAAATAACATAGGACCATATGTGATAAGACATTCAAAAATCTTCTGATCAGTAACTTCTAGTCCAGTTAAAACCACACTTAGTTACAATGGTCCCTTCCAAAAAGATATTCAACAGGTCCGTACATCATCCAAGATGGCAGGAACATAATTTTAACATTGGACCCTATGGGAAAAGACGTTCAAAGATCTTTTTCTCAGAAACTGCTAGTCCAATTAGAACCAAACTAAGTCATAATGGTCCCTTCCAAAAAAGTATCCGACAGGTTCGTACCTCGTCCAAGATGGTCGCAGCGGGGAACATAGTTTTAATATTGTACTCTATGGGGAAAAAATCAAAGATCCTCTCAGAAACTACCAGCCCAATTATAATCATACTTAGTCACAATGGTCCCATCCAAAAAGGTATCCGGCAGGTCCGTACCACCTCCAAGGTGGCCGCCAGCGGGAACATAGTTTTAACACTGGCCCTATGGAAAACACATTCAAAAATATTCTTTTAAGAAAACGCTAGTCCATTTAGAACCAAACATAGTCACAATGGTCCTAAAATTGTCCCTCCCAAAAAAGGTATCCAACAGGTCCGCACTTCATCTAAGATGGCCTCCAGCGGGACATAGTTTTAACATTGGACCCTATGGGAAAAACATTCAAAGGTCTTCTCCTTAGAAACTACCATTCCAATTAGAGCCAAACTTAGTCACAATGGTCTTTAGATGGTCCCTTCCATAAAAGATTTCCTTCAGGTCCGTGCCTCAACCAAGATAACTGCCAGCATAGAACATATTTTTAACATTGAACTGTATGGGAAAAACTCATTCAAAGATCTTCTTCAGTGTGGCCTTAGCAGGGATCATATTTTAACCTCTAGAACCCATTGGAAATGCCATTCATCTCTATGTCAGCCATGGTCCAGTTGAGCGCTACAGGCTCTCGAGAGCCTCTTGTTTTCGAAACTGTTCCATATATAAAGTTATTATTTGCTATGTGAGTCTACCACTATGAGTTACAGAATAAGTTGGAGTTTGGTTCCGGTCCATTGATTTTTGACGGAGTTATGGGCTTTGGATTTCTTTTTGTTATTTTTGCTAGTATAACAAAGAATTATTCAACCGGTAGTGGACTTCTGTACTGCCTCGCAATACGATCCACACTTGTTTAACATTGGACCCTAAAGGAAAGCATTCAAAGATCTCCCCCTCTGAAACAACGTCAATTGGATCCAAACTTGGTCATAATAGTCCATGGGTGGTCCCTTTAGAAAATATGTCTGGTAAGACTGCATCTCGTCCAAGATGGCTACATAGCTTAACATCAGATGTTATTGGAAAACACATTCAGAGATCTCTTCTGAAACTACTAGGCCAATTCGAACTAAACTCTGTCACAATAATTCTTACTTGGCCCTTTCATAAAGTGTAGCTGGCAAGTCGGCATTACATCCAAAATTGCGAGGAACATAGGTTAAAATCGGAGCCTTTTAGGAAAGCATTCAAAGATCTTCCCATCTGAAACTACTGGGCCAGTTGAAACTTAACTTGGTTACAATACTGTGACAATAGTCCTTAGTTGTTCCCTTAAAAAGTCACCAGTAAATCTTCACCCCCTCTAAAATGGTTGCCATCATGAAATATAGTTCAACTTTGAAGTAAGTAATATCAAGGTCTATTAACATACTTTAATTACTTGCTAAGAAAAGTTTTACGAAAATTTTTACCAGTGACAGCATTTGTGGAAAATATTCCAAGTCGGTAAAAAGGAATTAGATGTCTGACAGACTTGAATTGGATAAGCGCAATATGGAACCCTATACTGAAGTCACATACAAAATTTTACGTTGCTATGATTTGTAATTGTTTCGAAAATTTTTACCATTGACAGTATTTGTGGAAAATATTTCTAAGTCGGTACACAGGATGCAGATGTCCGACAGACCTGTTTGCGATAAGCGCAATTTGGCACCCTATGTACTGAAGTCACATACAAAATTTCAAATGTCTGTAATTTGTATTTGCTGAGAAAAGTCTTACGAAAAAGTGAGACTGACAATAACAACAACACCGACGACGCAAGACGACTAGTGATCCCTATTTGTTGCCCCACACCACATGTGCAGGCGACACAAAAAAAAATCACCAAGAACCGGGAACGACTACTTAGTCGCAAAATCACATTTTTGCGTCCTACTTTTAATATATGCATTTTGTCCGACTTTGAAAAACACATTTCTATTTAAAACTTCAATCTTTTTTTTTGTTTGTTTGTTTGTTTTGTTCATGATTGAAAACATTATGATGATTTTACTCATTTTAGTTTAAAAGAGACGAATGAAGTTAGCGCTTATAAAGAAAACAAAATAGGAATGGTAAGACTAAGTTTTATTGGTAAACAAGAACTGTCCGACTTTAAATGCTGTCCGAGTTCTGCTGCCTCAACCCTAACGAAGTGAGAATATTTTTTGGCATTAACGAGGAAATATTTGAGCAAAATGTTCATAATAATTTAGAGAGGTGTAGGCCAATAAATATAAATTTTTGCAAGAAAATATACTTGATTAAATAAAGTATATAATTGATCAAAACTTGCAAACATGGAAAATTATAAATGCATAAATGTATGTAGTTACGATGAATTGTTGGGTCGCCATCATTTGGAATAGCAATCACCTCACACATTTGGGAAACAACAAGTTCCATGGAGACAACACCAGAAGTTCTTGCTGGAATACCATCGGACCAATGATTGACTGTCGTTCAGCACAACAGCATGAAAACTCGCTAAATTTAGATACTGACGAAACGCAAGAAATGACCCAACATCATGATCAGGACGATTAACAGGACTACACATTTGAGCACAATGTAGTAAGGCATAAGACATTAGAGAATTATGGCTATGCAGATGATCATGAGCTAGAATATGGAACATGGACGAGCCCACAACACTGGATACAGCTGAGGCGACACTGGCTATGTACAGACAAAGTACAAGAATATCATACAACTGACGAAGTACAAGAATATCAGACAACAGACAAAGTACAAGAATATCAGACAACCGACAAAGTACAAGAATATCAGACAACAGACAAATTACAAGAATATCAGACAACAGACGAAGTACAAGGATATCAGACAACAGACGAAGTACAAGAATATCAGACAACAGACGAAGTACAAGAATATCAGACAACAGACAAAGTACAAGAATATCAGACAACAAGACAACAGACAAAGTACAAGAATATCAGACAACAGACAAAGTACAAGAATATCAGACAACAGACAAAGTACAAGAATATCAGACAACAAAGTACAAGAATATCAGACAACAGACGAAGTACAAGAATATCAGACAACAGACGAAGTACAAGAATATCAGACAACAGACAAAGTACATATTGATTATCTGGAAACAGGCCAGTTAAATCAAGGCTTTGTCCATCATGAAGAAGGTAAAAGGGAGACATTTGGATGACACCAGAAATGTATGGCCAGACAAAAGAAAATTTTGAAGAAAAATTGTAGCTTTGGCAAGGCTCGAACCAATAGAAGAATATGAGACTAAGAATCAGCCGTCAAGTAACAAATTAGAAAGTGTCAGCCAGTCATCGCAAAAACAAATCACAATAATGACAGAATCACTGACTACAACCCAGGATATAAAAACAAAACAGGACCCGGACAAAGAATTTAAAGGTTAATTCAAGTACCAATAATCCCATTTTCCACAGGCCAGTTATGGGAGGTCATCTCAGATAGAACCAACAAAATGGGATAAAGTAGTTCGTTACCAAGATAGTTTTTAGTCAACCAAGGGTCACAGGTCCCCAAAACAAAACTGCAGTTTGCAGATAGAACTCTGGTCCCAGAATCAGAAATCTACACCAGACAGACATCTTTAAACCAGACAAATACGCAAAATATTCAACAAAGATGCGCAGCGCAATATACTAGTCAGACGGGGAGTGTGTGTACAGAATATCAGACGTGGAGTGTTAAGACGAAACCAAGAATATCGACACTTCTTAGAGAAGAGTTGGATATATGCACAGATACAATGCATGGATAGAACACACCACAACCAAAATATCCATGACAAGAATATGCAACATCAAGATATAAGAGGTGTACCATCACCGGCGGATAAATCACTACAAAACCCTCGTTCAGTAAATTGTCCAACAACAGCATTTCATACAGGAAACATACCAACATACACTCCTCCAGCACAGCAATCAACTGAGGGAGTCCCTTACCATATGGCATTACATCGCAATTGACATGAACAAGCAACTACCTAGTCTCTTTAACATGGATTCAGAGTGCTGCACCAATGCCAGCTTATCCAGCTAGTAACATGTCATACATGGATTGTTCAGTTCCACAGACTGACATGCAATCGCGCCCCTTTTTTGCACACCAGTCAGATCTATTACCAAGGACTATGTCTATGATTAAGAATCAGACAGGGAGTGTTAGTCCACCTGTAACTTACCTGTAACTTGTTCAATAAGCATGTCAGACAGGGAGTGTCCCATCAACATAGTTCAACCAAATCCAGCTGCGCGTCAACCTGCAGCATATCAGACGGGGAGTGTGTCACCAACAGATGTTTTGCCTACTCAAGTTATTGTCTTCCTCCAACATCACTTATAGACGTTTCAGACATAAATAGTATCTACACCAGTTTATTCAAGTTATCAACTCCATTTGGGCCCAAGATCCATGTTGCCAGGGTCAGGAACGGTCATCCCAGTACCCCAACAAACTCCTCGTGCAATCCCTTACCAGAAAGCAACAGCCATGCTGCAGTCCCTAAAATTTGACGAAAAAATCTGAGGATTGCTCTACCTTTCCGGTAAAGTGCCTTTCTGGTAAAGTTTGACATTTTTGCCGGGCATCCCAATGGACCGATCAAGAGACGAGAGACCAAATGTGTTGGTGTTAAACCGGAGCTGCTAGTAAAAATATAGGACCAAATTAATCCGCTATGATAAAAACATCTCTTATTCAGAATCGGAAGACAGAATGGAAGAGATTCAACAACGGAAATGAAGAAGGAACACTAAAGGTTCAGTTCCATAATGCAAGACAGAGCCCTACGACGGAAAGCACTGATGAATGACCAGATATACTGAAAAAGTTTGTCTGATAAGACATTTCGAGACGTTCCTGAGAAATATGTTAGAACGCAAATTATTACCAAATTCTTGCAGGCACTTCATGAAAAGCAGCGTCCTCAGAGGATTGAGGCGTGTCAGCTTGTAAGAACGAAGTCAACACTTGGACTTTGCCATTTACGGAAGCAGAAAGGCATGAAAATATTCACATGAAGATAGAGAAGAGTCTTACTGCAGAAATGTGAAAACAGCCTTACCCAGTCGGGGACTGACAGCAAACCTCTCAATCGATGAGTAGCTGACACAGTTAACTGAAAACTCATGAAATTACAAAATCAACAATTACTCAATTTAAAGAACTTCAGTAACAAATAAAGGAAATATGGAATAACAAATTGACACTCTTAGAAAATAGAAACCCCAATGAGGGTTCAATTAAACCCATAATTGTGGCAAGAGAGGATTTATTTCTCGGAATTGCACAAAGCCAAGACGACCAGATAATAGAGGGCGTGGTCAAGATAACGGAAGGGATAGTAAGCCTTAAAACCGGAAGGGGTCGGGACAATAGGCATTAATCCGACCCGGAAGGAAAACTTTCGACCAAACATTGAAGAAACATTTGAAATAGAGGCAGTGAATAAGGGAGACATCACAAGACCAACAGTCAAGAAAAAGAAGAAAGCATCAACTGACCATGATGATGTCGGTACACAAAGCAACAAAATAGAGAATGACTATTGTCCAGTCATCTTAGATGCTTAAAACAAAACCAGCCTCCAAATATCAGAAAAGGAAGTCCTAACAGTATGATGAGGGGGGGAATTTGAAAATGACAAAGATTCTTATCGTTGGAAGATAGAAGAAGTACACATGTATGGAAATCAAGATTCACAAACTACATCTTTGGCGAACACTCCGGAGACGACAAAAACTACAAATATCTTGAAAAACTAAGCTTCATCCCGAAGACTGTTATGAAAAATGATGATCATGTCAGAACGGTCAAGGGAATGCAAATGAACATAATGTTAGTAGGACCAGTATTGCTGAAGACCGGAAAGACAAGCTATAACCTAAATGTTTGTGTCGCTCCAATTGACGGCGACATGCTGCTTGGGCTAGACCTTCTCAGTGAGTATGAAATTATCTTGAACTTGACGAAAAATAATAGATCGATAATTATCGATGATAAAAAGATCAAGATCCACTATGAACCTGTCCATGAAGTACCAATGGTAGCAAAAGAAACAGTTTCTAGGAGAACAGTCATACCAGCAAATTCAATGGTTCACGTTCAAGGGATTAAGCTTGATGCGGACCTTGATCAAGTCATTGTAGAGGAAGTATCAGAAAAACACAGACCAGTACTGATTGCCAGATGTTTGTATGAAAGTGAAAAGCCTACTCCGTGCATTGTCAATACCACTGAAAATCCATAAACGTTAAGAAAAAATGCTGTAATTGGGGAGGCAATCCGAGCCTACGAAGTAGAGAAAGAAACAGATACTAGTATTGCTTGTGGCAATAAAGTCCGCATGGAAAAATCAGAAGAAGATCCAATACAAGAAAATGTCAAGAAACCATTAGAACATGCTAACAAAAATTTGGATTGTAAACAACAGGAACAAATGGAGTTATTATTGAAAGAATGTCAAGAGATGTTTTCAAGGAGTAGAACATGCTTTAGACACTGGATCGGCTAAACGAATTCAATAGGGATTACGAAGAACGCCCATAGGATTTGCAGAAGATGAGGAGAACATCTGAAGAAAATGTTACAGGCAGTGGTAATAGAACCCAAGTATCAGAATCGGCATCTCCTCCAGTCCTAATTAGAAAGAGGGACGGGTCAGTACGTTATGCAAATGACTATCGTCGAGTAAACGCTGTTACGAAGATGGAGGTGTACCTATTACCCTTGATTGAAGAGTGTGTAGATGCCTTAGCCGGGAACGAATAGTTTAGTAAACTCGACGCCAACAATGCCTACTGGCAGATCAAAATGAAGGACGACAAACCCAAGATTGTTTCAGTTCAATAGGATAAGCTTTAGCTTATGTAATGCCCAAGCTACATACGCCCGGGCCATGCAACTCGTCCTGAAAGGGCTCAATTTGAGAGTAGTCTTGGCGTTTTTAGATGATATATTGGTGTTTGACAGACTTTGAGTCACACATCAGTAACCTAGAACAAGTATTCAGAATGTTCATGCAATATGGCATTAAACTGAAAGCGGTGAAATTTGAGTTGTGTACGACAGAAACCACATTTTTAGGGAGATGAGTAGACAGAAATGGAATTGCATATGCGGAAGATTATATAACAGCAATTAAGTCCTGGAAAGCACCAAAGAATGTTAAGCAATTACAACAACTTTTAGGGTTCGTAAATTTTCATTGAGCTTTTATTAGAGACTTCAAAGCTGGCAGCACCGTAAACTGAAGTCACCCGAAAGAAAGCTTGGAAATGGACAAATGATCAACAAAAGCCGTACGAGACTCTGAAATAAAGGGTTACGCAGAGCACATCATGATACGACTGCAGCATGTCGACCAATGAAATTTGAACAAGTGTAATTAAAAGCGAACGTGGACACAGTAAAAAGCTTGACACAATAATGAGATGGACACAATAAAAAGCTTGATACAGTTATTAGCTGGACACAAAATAGTGAAAATATAGCTTACAATGAAAATAATCCAAAGAAAAAATCCAATCAAAATCTGATGAAAAATAAAGATTTCACATATTTCTTATAATTTCAATTTCGGTCCCTTTGACCCCTTATAGCTCGGAAACGGTAAGAGCTACGCCAAATCTGTTGACTTATTACTAAAAGATTACAATGAGAGGAATAAAAAAAAGAAATCCCATCAGAATCTAATGTATAATAAAGATTTCACATGTATCTAACTAGAGGCTCAAAGACTGAGCCTATATCGCTCACCTGAAAAAATGCTTCTGTGCCATGCATGACCAAAATGATGTTTTTTGCCAATGGGGTCTATATATGTTCTCCATTATCACCCGTGGCTTTTTTGTTGTTGTTTTTTTTTGTATGATCCTATTGAAATGAGCAATTTTTGCAGAGGACCTTCTGTGCATTTAGTTAAATTTGCTTAAATAGTTTCAGAGAATGTGATGAAAAGGATGGTTTTCTCATACCGGGCTCCAATGTAAAACTATGAATCTGCACTGGAGGCCATGTTTTTTGTCGGATTGAAATGAAATGAGCAATTTTTGTAAAGTACCTTCCGAACATCATTGCTGTAAAGTTTGGTTTAATTTGCTTCAGTGGTTTCAGAGAAGAAGATGAAAATGTGATTTTCCCATATGGTCCAATGTTAAACACTATGTTCCGTGCTGGCAGTCATGTTTTTAATTGGATCGGAAGGAATTGAGCAATCTTTGTTAAGGACTTTTATCACATCATTCCTGTAAAGTTTGGTTGAATTTGCTTGAGCGGTTTCAGAGGAGAAGATGAAAGTGTGATGTTTCCCATAGGGTCCAATGTTAAACTGTTCTGTGCTGGCGGCCATGTTTTCTATCAGATCAGCACGAAATGAGCAATCTTTGTTAAGGACCTCTACATCATTCCTGTAAAGTTTGGTTGAATTTGCTTCGGTTGTTTCAGAGGAGAAGATGAAAATGTGATTTTTCCCAAAGGGTCCAATGTTAAACTATGTTCCGTGCTGGCAGTCATGTTTTTAATTGGATCGGAAGGAATTGAGCTTTGTTAAGGACTTTTATCACATTATTCCTGTAAAGTTTGGTTGAATTTGCTTGAGTGGTTTCAGAGGAAAAGATGAAAGTGTGATGTTTCCCATAGGGTCCAATGTTAAACCTAAGTTCCGAGCTGGCGGCAATGTTTTTAATGCATTGGAACGAATAACAAAATACCGAGGTTACTGTGAATTTAGGTTCTGCATATGCGCATTTCGACAACTTATGTCTCTTCAGTGCAGATACAATCAAAATATTTGGAAGTCATGAGCAATCTTTGTTAAAGACCTTTAGTACATCATTCCTGTAAAGTCTGGTCTAATTTGCTTCAGTGGTTTAAGAAAAGAAGATGAACATGCGATTTTTCTCAAAGGGTCCAATGTTAAACTATGTTCCGTGCTGGCGGCCATGTTTTTTTATCGGATCGGAAGGAAATGAGCAAATTAATCTTTGTTGAGGACCTTTAGTACATCATTCCTGTAAAGAATTTGCTTCAGCCGTTTCAGAGGTGAAGATGAAAATGTGAAAAGTTAACGGACGGACGGACGACGGACGCCAAGTGATGGCAATAGCTCACACTGACCCTTTGGGTCAGGTGAGCTAAATTGCAATTCTGGTCCCTTGACCCCTTAAAGCTAAGAAATGGTAAGAGCTACGCCAAATCTGTTGGCAAACTACTGAAAGCCTTCAGTCAGAGGAATCTAAAGAAAAAATCCCATTGAAATCAGATGAAAAATAAAATTTTAGGTAATCCGCATGTTTGCAACTTTGGTCTCTCATAGCTTGGAAAGGAAAAAGTTATCAAAAATTTGATGGTGCAGCTATGTTAATTTTTTATAAGGAATCCATTGCAAAAAGCTGTATCGAAATCGGACTAGAAATAAAAAAGTAATTTTTTTGAAATTCGCCCCTTTCGGGCCCCATTTATCTCCTGAACGGTACATGCCACGTGAAATCCGTTGCAAACTCCAGATTGGAAAATTTCTAAGGAGTACATTGAAAGAAACCCCATCAAAATCCGATAAATAATAAAAATTCTGCTATCTTCAAACTTAAACTTAACAAATCTCCTGGTTTGGACGGATTGTCTGTTGAATTCTACAGAACTTTCTGGCCAAAATTAAAATGAATTTTAGTGAGGGTATTGAATGAATGTTATAATAATACATGCATGAGTAATTCTCAGAGAACAGCTGTACTTTCATTGATATTTAAAAAGGGGGATCCATTGTTATTAACTAGTTATAGACCTATTTCACTTTTAAACGTTGATTTGAAACTTGCGTCTTAAGTATTAGCGCAACGACTAAAAAAGGTATTGCCCAAAATAATAAACAGTGACCAGACGGGATAAATTAAAAAGATTTATTGGTTTTAATTTACGCCAGATTCAGGACATTATAGATTATGCCGACTCATATAAGATTGAGGCTTGGATTGTTTTTGTAGATTTTGTCAAAGCTTTTGACAGTCTGGAATGGAATTTCATGTTTGAAACCTTGCGCTATTTTGGGTTTGGGTAATCATTCACGCGTTGGGTAAAAACTTTATATACCAATATCCAAACTTCTATAACGAATAAGCCCGAATAATGGATGGATATCCGAGCCTTTTAAAAATTTTCGTGGTATTAGACAAGGATGCCCTTTGTCTGCTCTTTTATTTGTTATTTCCATAGAAATTATGGCTTTGCGTATACGCAATAATAAAAAAAACATTAAGGGTATTCAAATAAAGTTGGATAATAAATCACATTCAGCTAGCAGATGACACCACGTTGTTTCTAAGTAGTAAAGAAGACATAACTATAGCGATGAATGAAATCGAGAATTTTGGCTCATTTTCATGTTTAATTCTAAATACAGATGAAACAGAAAGAATCTGGGTGGGTAAACTAAAACATAGTAAAGATGATATTTGAAACATTCATTTGACAGAAAACCCGATAAAACCCCTTGGTGTATATATTGGTTATGATAAAGACGAATGCATAAAACTCAATTTAGAAAATAAAATCATAAAAATGAAACAACTCTTAAAGTCATGGCAAAAAAGAAATTTAACTATTTTGGGTAGAACTTTAATTATAAAATCATTAATATTACCGCAGTTTACTTACATTGGTAGTACTTGTGTCATTCCAGATAGGTATGTAAAAGAAATAGAATCATGTTGTTTTGAGTTTATATGGAAAACAACAAAAAAGATGAGGTAAAACGTTCATCTCTGATAGGTAAACTTGAAAAGGGGGACTTAATATGATAGATGGTAAAAGCTACTTTATATCTCAAAAAGTGGCATGGGTAGGGAAAATGTTACATGAGACGAATGCAAATTGGAAACTTATACCTCAAAAGTACTTAGAAATCTATGGAAAGGACTTTTTAATTTTTAGAATAAATGTAAAAAATATAAAAAAATTTACATAATTTTGAAACTATCCCAATATTTTATCAAGAGGTATTGAAATCGTGGATACGAAGTGGTGGCGGATACATTTCATTCCAAAAAACATTTTTTGATATTAGAAAACAAATATTATGGGGAAATTCTTTCAATAAATTTAATAATGTTTGTTCTTTACTTCATGGATTAAAAGTGGTATTATATTTCTGAATGATATTTTGGATAAAAATGGTGACATAAATGAACAACTTATTCTCGAATTGTTACAAGATAAAATAAAGTGGATATCAGAAGTAACCAAAATAAAAAAGTCTATTCCGAAAGAACGGTTAACTATTTTGAAAAATGAAAACTCTAGGAAAAGTCGGTATTGTTCGGTTAATTCTCTACAATCAAAATTTCTGTGGGAGGGAAAATTGATTGATATTTCTACTTAAGTGTTTATAATCTTTGTGTAAAAAAAAATTTCAGGAATTTACTGGTCACAATACATGGGCACATTTGTATTTAATAACTTGACTCACTGACCCGCATTTTTGGGTCATGGGGACAATTTTTTTTTAAAAAAAAGTCCCTCTGACCCGTGAATTTTTGACGGCAATTTTTCATTTTTTGCAACTTTTTTCGGTATTCGATCATATTTAGCAGAATAAAAGATGTTGTTGAAAGCTATAATATTATTTCATTTTAGTGTTTTACAGCATATTTTTGCCAAAAAAAGAAAATTCTTTCACAATAGAAAAAAGTCCCACTGACCCACACCCTGTACCTCCAGCCCACAATGGTTGGTAAGGAGGGCAATTTTTAAAATAGCATAACTTTTTCATTTTTTGACGTAGAACTATGATATTTTGGTACAACACAGATTAATCAATATTTTATTGACCCACAAAATATTATCACGACCCAAGGTGACCCAAAGGTGACCCACTTGATTAAATTTATGTCAGAAATTGTATTTACCTTAGACCAATTTACACAATAATTGCATGCCGATGATATCTGCCAAAGACAAATTATCTACTTATTAGTACTGTATTGAAGCAGAAACACCCCTAAGCTACCAATTGCGTAATTATTTATGGACCTTGGGTCATTTTGAGGACAAGAATAAGGGAAATTTTAACCTAGTATGACCTGAGTAGTCCGATCAGCCTTTGATTCCCCATACGACACCTTGGTTTTCGCCCTTTTCTCTTAACGGGCAACTTGTAATAACATACCTTTAGCAAATTTCGAAAGCTTACACCCTTATCTAGACATTTTGATAAGATATTAGGTAACCCGGGCACCCTGGGGACCTTGGGTGTAGGGGAACGAATCTCTTTTTTGAAAAAATGTCATACCGACGTCTAAATTTCTACATTCCATGAAATGCAGGGTCTTTATAAAACCAAATACATGCATTATTCAAAAAGCAGAGTCCCTTACTTACATTTCGAGCCATATTTTTGGCAAATTGAGCGGCCCAGAGAACCGGAAGTGGTCGGAAATACAGCCAATTATGGCTGGATATAGACTGATTTTCGGTACCGCCCATGCGTTTTATGCCTCTAGCTGCTTTTTCTGGCCATAGAGCGTTTTATTTTTTGCTCATCTAGTTATAAGATCATCTCAACTACATTTTGAGAGCTTGTTTGTGGTCAATGATGCAGCCTTTAGGGTGGAAAAAAGGGAGTCTCGGACCTGTGTTGAACCCCAGATCTGCACACACCAATATTGTGCCACTACCACACATTGGAATTCAGCTTTATTCTCGTTACGGGGACTTAGTAGGAACATACCTTTAATATATTTCAAAAGCTTAGGCCCTTATCTAGACATTTAGATAAGATTTTGGGTAACCCGGACACCCTAGGGACCTTGGGTGTACGGGAACGAATCTGTTCTTTGAAAAATTGTCATACCGACCTCTAAATTTCTACATTCCATGAAATGCAGGGTCTTTATAAAACTTAATACATGCATTATTCACAAAGCAGAGTCCCTTACTTACATTTCCAGCCATAGTTTTTGCAAATTGAGCGGCCCGGAGAACAGGAAGTGGCCGGTAATAGAGCCAATTATGGCTGCATATGGGCTGATTTTCGGTACCATCCATGCGTTTTATGCCTCCAGCTGCTTTTTCTGGCTATATAGCGTTTTATTTTTTGCCCATCTAGTTAAAAGATCATCTCAACTACATTTTGAGACCTTGTTTGTGGTCATTGATGCAGCTGTTAGGATGAAAAAAGGAAAATCGGACTTGTTTGAACCCCAGAGCTGCACACACCAATATTGTGCCACTACCATACATTGGAATTTAGCTTTATTCTCGTTACGGGGACTTAGTAGGAACATACCTTTAGTATATTCCGAAAGATTAGACCCTTATCTAGACATTTAGATATGATTTGGGGTAACCCGGGCACCCTGGGGACCTTGAGTGTAGGGGAACGAATCTGTTCTTTGAAAAAAATGTCATACCGACCTCTAAATTTCTACATTTAATTGAATGCAGGGTCTTTATAAAACCAAATACAGGCATTATTCACAAAGCAGGGACCCTTACTTACATTTCGAGCCGTAGTTTTGGCAAATTGAGCGGCCCAGAGAACCGGAAGTGGCCGGTAATAGAGCTAATTATGTCTGGATATAGACTGATTTTCGGTACCGCCCATGCGTTTTATGCCTCCAGCGGCTTTTTTCTGGCCATAGAGCGTTTTATTATTTGCTCATCTAGTTATAAGATCATCTCAACTACATTTTGAGAC
>MJUU01004199.1:0-10773 GCA_002080025.1 Modiolus philippinarum
GTGCATTCCAACCAAAATGATAACTGTTCGAAATACAGATAAACCTTGATTTACAAGTGAATTAAGGAGAGAAATTCGCAAACGTGATCGGTTACGCAGATCAGCCTTGAAGTCCAAAAATGAATCTGATATTAATAAGTACAAGCAGCAGAGGAACAAAGTTAATAATTTGAAAAATATTGCTAAAGAAAATTTTGAAAAGAACTTAGATAACATTATATTAGAGAGCGCATCGAACCCACGAACTTATTGGAAAATAATGAAATTACTTATTAAATCAAATAAAGGTGCCTATAACATACCCCCACTTCGAAATACAATCCACGACGAAGAGTTACTTGACATTGTTTATGAGGATGAAAACAAATGTAAATTGTTAAATAAGTATTTTAGTTATGATTTCAAAGTTAGATGAAGAAAATATCAACCCCCCAACACTTAACAGAAAAACTGATACAACAATAAGCAATATTTTTATTACTCAAAACGAAATAGAAGATATTATCCAAATATTAGATCCAAACAAGGCCTCAGGACCGGATGTTATCAGCCATAAAATGTTAAAAATATGTCCAGAAAAGGTATCGTTACCTCTTCAATCAATTTTCAACAAATCTTTAAACCAGCGCAAATTTCCAACGCCATGGAAAATTGCAAATGTAATATCGATATTTAAAAAGGGAGACAATTCACTACCTTCAAATTATAGACCCATATCCCTCATAAGCTGTGTGGGTAAAGTAATGGAAAGAGTTATATACAAATATGTATACAATCATCTTCAACGGTCAAAACTTATATATGAATACCAGTCTGGCTTTCTTCCCAAATATTCGACAGTACATCAATTAATAGAAATGTATAACAATATTCTTAATACACTGGAAAGAAAGGAAATCAATTGTTTTGTCTTTTGCGATTTCTCAAAGGCTTTTGATAAAGTTTGGCATAGGGGGCTGCTTTGTAAAATGAAATCATACGGAATTGATGAAAATTTATATAACTGGTTTGAAAGCTATTTACATGAACGCAAACAAAAAGTAATTATAAAAGAATCTGCTTCTCCCCTTTCTACAATTCATGCAGGTGTTCCACAAGTGTCCGTACTAGGTCCCCTTCTTTTTATTATATATATAAATGATATTGCAGAAAATCTTTACTCTCTCACTAGGCTTTTTGCTGATGATACGTCATTTAACCATTCTAGTAGTGATGCACCACTAATACAATCCGTAATTGATCATGACCTAAATGAACTGAATGATTGGTCCAATAAATGGCTTATGTCTTTCAATCCAGAGAAAACAGAAATAATGATGTTCAGTAATATAGAAATTCCAAACTTTAATTTTACATTTAATGGGAAAAATATTCCAGTTAGTAATTCACTCAAACATTTAGGTGTTACTTTTAGCCATGATGGTAAATGGAATTTGCATATTGACAATATTGTTAAATCTGTATCTAAGCACCTAAACGTCTTGAGAAAATTGAAATATTCCTTAAGTCGAACTAACCTAGAGAAACTATACCTTGTGTTTATTCGACCTTTATTCGAGTATGCCTGTGAAGTTTGGGATAACTGTGGGGTATTCAATGCACAAAAAATTAGAACAACTTCAATTAGAAGCAGCAAGAATCGTTACTGGGCTGCCAATTTTTACAAATATTGATGTGATCTATAAAGAAACGGGATGGGAAAGTCTCCAAGAAAGAAGAAATAGACGTAAGCTACATTTGTTTTTTAATATACAAAATAATGATGCGCCTGAATATCTATGTGATTTAATACCTCCAACAATTCAAAGTACCACAGTATATCCGCTTAGAAATGGAAATGATATTATCGTACCCTTTTGTAGACTATCCAATACAGCGGAATCATTCATTCCTGCTACTATTAAGCAGTGGAATAAACTTGATGAATCCGTTAGAATTCTAAATACAATTTCAAAATTCAAGTTGGCTTTAAAATCAAAGTCTGATAATAGTAATGCCCCAAAGTATTTCTCATTTGGGCCTCGAAAACTAAATATTCTTCTCACTCAATTTAGATGTTCTGCAACCTTTCTCAATTACGATCTATATAGAGTAAATATTGTCTCTAATCCAAGCTGCTCATGTGGAGCTCAGTGTGAGAACTCGCACCATTTCTTTTTTAATTGTCCATTATACACAAATTTGCGTTACATATTGATAAATAGTCTAGATTGGCTGCCAGACGGTCTTGAGGTCAACTTACATCTTCTAACAAACGGAGATAGTCGCTTATCAAACGAACAAAATGAAAATGTCTTCAAAAGTGTTCAAAAGTTTATAAAAAATTCAAAGCGGTTCTTGATTGTGTAATTGAATTAGCATTCTAAACGAGCAGTTCACACACACACCAAACACATAATACTCTCTTTTCTTTCTTTCATATTTTTGATTTTTTTTTTGTTCCTCTTGCATTTATTTTGTATATATAATATTATGTATTCATATGTTTGATTACTTTGCATGCTCATATATTACTGTAAAATATTGTATTTAAGGAGAAGACGATCTAAGTTGGCAGAACTTGTGTCTGATCCTTTTTGCTGTAATATTTAGCAAATAAAATATGTTCAAAATCAAAAAAACAGGTGTGACCATCAAAGGGTACTGCTTTCACTATACGCAATGAATCTCACGGTTAATAAAAAAAATTAAAATATATTCTGAAATATCTGATGTTTTGACTTATTTTGCAATTAAAGAAAAAGTGATAATCATCTTCTAATATGCTGCAATTTGTTTTAGATATTTATACAAATATATTTTTTATTTCTTTTAATCCTGTCATTTTGTATATTCGTTTGTTTTTTCTTTTATAATACATTGGATTCTTGTATTTTCTTTACTTCTTTAATGGTTTGGCATAAATTTCTCTTGGTTCAGTATCAAAGCCTATTTTGGGTGTTATTTTTTGGCAAATAGAAACCAAGAAAATATTCCATCAAATACATCGGCAAACGAATACCGAAGCAAGAAAAGAAAAGGGGAAATTCTAAAATCATAAATCCAACATCCCGCCAATTCACAGCAACACGAATTGAGACAGTATGACAAAGACAAAACAAATAAATCTTGTCCAGAATTTGTCTTACTTGGAAAGCATCCTTAAAGAATGGTTGATACAATAACTGAAATCTTCGAAAAAATAAAGATTTTTGAGCTTCAATAAATGATTTTAGTGGTAATCTACTAAGATATGCTTGAAGTTAAATTTGAGGACTTCTAAAGACAATAAGGAGAATTCTTATCAATGAAATTTAATTAAACTACTTAACAATATATTTTTCTCAGCACCGTATCTGGGTGTAACCAAAAGAATCGATCAATTTAAATGCTACATTGGCTGGAATTTGATAAAAAAAAATTGACAAGTCTAAGCTACGGTAACCATTACCACTAATCCTATATCCTAGATATACTTTTTCTTTGACATTTTCAAAGAAGTTCCTAAATTTAACAATTTTTTAGGTTTTACACAATTTTGTTGAAGATTTTGTTTTACTTTTTCACTCAAGCACCATTTATTTCAATTCTGAGATCTCATCTACCCTATTTTGTAACCTTTCTTTTAGCATTATGATAATGCAAATCAAACATACAAAATGCATACATACATTTGTAACGTTTTTACAGGTAAAATATTCATGTATTTTTTCACATTTTTAAAACAAACTATAGATCTTCAAGGTATATGAACTTATTGTCTTTTTTGTTTATGTAACTATTTAATTAGTAGGGTAATTAAATGTATGCAAACCAGGATGACACCAAAATTATTATAAAATAGAACACAATAGAACCAGGCAATGGAACAACACTTTAATTGTTGTTCTTGTTCTTCATCTTGAAGTCACTATGAGACCTTCTACAGTGAGTATAGTAAATTCAAGACGGCCCCTGGTACATCTTTTAGCGGAATTCACTTCTGGATGAAGGACAACTTGAAAAGGCTGGATGAGAATATAATAATTTTGTTATTATTGCCTTGGCGAATGCTTTACAATCGATGAGCAGTTTTTCAGTTATATCAATTAATAAATGCAAATGATATTACAAGAAGAACAAGCGTTGTTCCATTGCTTAGTATTACCATGTATTTGTAGAGACTTTGTCTCATTTGTATATTCAACATATCCCTTCATTGTTAAAGTCGACGAAAGTCAACCAGTTATACCCCTCTCATTTAAATATGGTTAGTGTTAATTTGAATGCGTGTTGACACAATGCGATTTTGAACACAGTACAAGTGTGGGCACAATTCATGTATAGTTACAATGATATAATCCTCAAGAAATAACTTCTTTGACGAAAGGTGCCTATGATGTAAAAAAATCAAAGTTATCGGCAAACAGACCAAAGCTTTAGGCCACATATCAATCATTTCTAAGAATCCTAAACGAAAAATTTCAATAGATGGAATGTATGGCTGTAATGAAAATGAAAACAATATCAAATTTATCGGGAAACAGGAAGTAGATGAGTGACGCACATGAAAAGGGGAGACATGGAACAACTCACACTACCAAACCTTCAAACCATATATCATAACACTACAACATACACAAGCGGAGAAATCCTTGACGAAAGATGTTTTGAATGGACGGACGGACGGACAGACAGACCAACCAGGATAGAACATTATACACCCTTTACTACTGAGCGAGGGTATAAAGGGGTTTGAGACAACAGGGTAACGAGCTTTGATTACCACTGGAATAAGAAAGAAATGGGTAACGACAATAGATTTGTCTCCTTTTAGACCCTGCTGATTTCGCTATTTCTAGAGACAAATGCACTGCATGAAAAGTTGAATTACTATACAGAATTCGTCTACAATGGTTCGTGGCCAGGCATTTCCATATTATGACCGCAATATCCAGCAGACAAAGTTCTCCCCCCGTCTACCTACCTGAGGACGCGCCGGTCAGCTTTAAGACGACTGCAACTAACCGAAGTGCCAAATTATCAAATAGAATAAAGAAAATTTACCTTTAGCATTTTCAAAAACATTCGTCTTTTTTATATTGTATAATCATTCGTTATTTTGATGTTCGTGCATTGATGAAGAATATTTAGAAATAAAAACAAATAAAGACACAGAAAAATATAATAGCACTTTTGCAGTCAATTACATATTCAATGTTTAGCTGTAAAAGTTTGTTTACGATAACTTCAACCGCGTTAAACGATCACACTTGGTAAACATTTAACCGTGTTAAAGACCACAGTTGATCGCTGCAATCGACATGAAAAAAATATGTTTTCTCTCCATTTACACACATATGTGCCCCAATATTTTTTCTATAGTTTCTAGAATAAATGAAACAGGAATGATTGAGGTTATTTTGTCCAATTTTGGCCGTATATTTGCATAAAACTGTGGTAATTGAAGAAAATGTTAGTGTATTTTGAGGAATATCAGTTTAAAGAGTAGATTTCTCCCTTGTTGTAGAATACATCTCAGTGTTATTTCTGCCCTTTATTGCTTGTTAGCATGTGAATGCAAATACATCATATTTACCATCAAAAATATAACACAGTTAATAAAAGTCACCTTTTTCGTAGCACACCTGTTGTTTGTTTTCGCTTTGTTTACAACCGGGTCAGCGATGACGACCGAGTTTGCGATCGCGGGTTAACCCGGGTGAAAATGGATATCAAAATGTTTTTCGTACAAATTAACCAAAAATGCAAGTTTATGGTATCCAGGTAGAATGGCAGAACTTAAATTATGGAGTTGTGCTTTTGGAGATTGCATTACATTTAATCAAATTGGCATTTTTTCACAAATAGATTTTTTTTCAAATTCCAATCAGTAAAAATATTTTTTTTTTCGATTAAAACATATTTGTCAGGTTTAAGGGAACAATTACGACACAACTGCAAACTTGGTCTAGAAAGGCCATGGAACACCTATTTGTTAAAAATAAATAAACAAATAAAAATAAAAAAGCCTACAGTACAAATTTAACACTTCAGAAAAAGTAGCTAACGGACGGACAGACAAAAAGCACAAAGAAATTGATCATTCTAAACATATCATTCGGAATTTGAAGAATGATCAAGAATGATCCCCACAAATTTACACCGGACGCATTCAATAACCCTACCCCTAAATAAGTAACTTTAGTGAATTGAACCAAATAAATAAGTAATAACTGAAATACAAAATAATTTAAACATCGTTTCAATTGACAAACCTAAATTATTGTGTTGAAAAATAATAGCCTTAATCCAAAACTAATATTATTTTCACAAATAAAATGGTTTGCCAGTATAAGCGGGTCATGAATACCAAAGATTAGTATGTATCTATTTTCAATATAAGATAGCACGTTTTTTTTTCTTTCATTTATTTATGTATTCCCTGGTTATGTAATGACGCCAGTTTTTGTCCCAAACATTTACCTGTCGTGAAATATTTACCTTTGCCGTTATCTATATCCTCAAATTTAACCTTCGTTGGACGAGATTTTACAGTCACGTAAACGGAAATATTGAAGATGCCAGTCTATAAGTTATATTATTTTCCGTTACGAGGAAGAGCAGAAATCAGTCGCCTTCTTTTAGCTGCTGCAGGAAAACAGTATGAAGATATAAGGATCACATTTGAAGAATGGCCTCAGAAAAAACAAAGTAAGTCTTCAGTTACCCCATCCGAGCCCCACCAAACCAACTGAGTTCAAGTTCAACATTTATATCATCTTTCATTTTTATATCTTGAACTTGTTTCTAGCAGAAGGTTAGGTGGGGCCCGGAGTGCGGGAGGGAGTGAGAAGAGCTTTTTGTGTTTCCTTTGTATCCAAAAAATTAGTAATTCAAATGTTTTATTATGATCACGAACTTTTTATCATTTTTTTTTCTTCGAATACATTTATGTTTAATCTTCAATTCAATTCAAGATGACACAAAATAATCATGTCGGCCGTGGTTTTAACTTGGATCCACCGTTTTTAATGTTATATCGATTTTTTTTCAAATTAAAAGAATTTATTTTCCTATGGAATTGAATGGAGTCTGCTAAGACCTAATAGTATAGAAAGTAGAATTTTCAATTATTAGATTTTGATCTGCTTTATCATTGCGGTATTTCCTTCAAAACTCAGATCGGAGTGTTCGTTCAGTAAATTTTGGCATTGCATTTTTTTTAAAATTTTATTTACCGGTAATGAACGATAAGAGGTACTATTTTCCGACTGCATCTTGAATCGTTGTGTATCAATCACGTGGTTTTATCTAATTCACTTCTGTATTCATACAATTTGAATTCTTACAGTATATTTTTGAATTTTAGCACTGCCGACGGGACAACTACCTACATTTGAGGTTGATGGTAAACAACTGTGTCAAAGTCTCGCTATTGCACGATATCTTGCACGGGAGTTTGGTAAGTTTTACCAGTATGAACAATAACTGGGAATAGAAAGGACTCTGTGCTTCAGGCTCCAACTTTTTTATCGTAGGGCTTCAAGCTCCAACACTTGGGCTTCCGGCTCAAGCAAAGGACTCTGGGCTCCAAAACTAGGAGTCCGGGCTCCACTCACAGAGCTCCAGTATCCACTAACTGCACTATTGGCTCCACATACATGGGCTTCGGGCTCTCAGAGAGCTGTGGAGCCCATTTTATTACCACAATAGTTTTTAACAAAGTACAAAAGATTTAAAGTTTCTGTTATCATGACAAATCACTTCAAAGCAATATCAGCTATGTTTTAAACCTCTCAAAATACATGATTAATTCGATCATATGTTTAAGAAAATAATAAAAGATTAAGATTAATTCATAATCCAGCTAATTATTTCACATGTATTTTCAACAATCCTAGAGGCTGAGTAACATATGATACTGTCCAGAGACTATATATGGCAGACACGAACAAACAAACAGTCATGCTTTTTTTAATGGTTTAAGTCGATTTCTTTATTCAAGTTTTCCAGAATAATATGACTTTGCAATATGCACGTAGAATCAAACTTAAGCCATCTTTAAAAACTATGACTAAATAATTTATTATATATTTTTTTTAAAAATGTATGAAAAAAAACCAAAAACACCAGTTTTGGTATGCAAAAGTGAGTGCTTCAATTATTATCTCCGAATCTGACAAGTAGTTCATATGTTTTATCAAAGGATTATTATAAGCTGATTTTGTAAGATTATTCAAAGTGACAAGCTATTTAAAGAAATTCGACATCTGAAGATAAATCATAGTAAAAAAAATCAAGATATGTCTTTTGTCTCACTTTCTCTCTCTCTAAATTTTTAATTCTTTCTACTTTTTGTCCTGAACTGACGGATGTCACGACTGTACTTGGTCAACAAAGATACTGCCGCATCTGGAGACTGTCTTAGTTCTTTTAGATATTAAATGAAACAAGATCTCAATCCCAATTATTTCGAGTTTGAGAACAGCCCGGGTATGTGGCGGAGAATACACAAACCAAAAACTCAATCCAAGTGAAAACAAAAATACGCAGAAAAGGATGGACGATTTAGAAAAAGAGATTCTTTTTTTCTAGACTATTGGCCGTCTTGAACTTACTTTGAGGTATGAGCAGAACTCGTGGTTTAAGGCCTCATAAGCGAGCGAAGCTCGCTTTTTATGGTAGAAACGTGGTAAAAATGGGATATAGCTATAAATATATCGTGGCTATTGATGCTTTTCAAATCTTTCGTCAAACATCGTCACCATCGAACTCTCGCGTGACTATTCGTCCAATATGGCGACATCGAACTCTCGTACCTGCGTGACAAACAGAGTGTGAAATTTTCATTGCAAAAATTTCGTCAGAGTTATGGTATATATATTTACTATTGTTTGCTTTAAAAAAGATTAATGCAAATGTGGTTTTTTTTGCATTTGTGTGCAAGATTGCTATTTGTCGTAGTCGAAAACCCAAGTCCTTAGTAACTGTTGCTACGGAGCCGTATATACATTAAAAAATGTAAAATTTCAGTCGATCAATCGGTATGTTTATTTCAAGTGTCACGTTTCACTTTATTTTTGTTCTAAATATAGCCAAGTACAAGAGAACCAAGGCAAGCAAGGAAAACGGCGAACGCAGATGTCATGACAACGTAAAAGTCGCTAACTTGGCCAACAAATGCAATCATTTATGAAAAATATGTCAATGCAACACCTTCAGTGAACTCACTGAAGTTGGAATTCAATTACTATAATTGACAAAATCAAATGGATCAAAATGTCTTACCTTGAAATTAAGATGTATCCGTTTCCTTCCATAAGATATATTGGCGTGTATAGGCTATTTGACTGAAAACTTTCAAATAAATTGGCATTACTCTTTAAAACAACATAATGCTCAAATGATTGTGAAAATTGTCAATCGTTAAATGAAAACAATTTAGCGTCTACTTCGCCACGCCGGAAATCTTCACATACAAGGACCGACAACTCTTACATAAAATCAAAGAGCTGAAGTGCTGTTGAGATTACAGTGCAGCACAGTGCATTCTGAGATAGCATAAGCTAGTGATAAATAATGTTGAGATCGTGAATTATGAATAAGTTAATGTTTTTCTCTGAATGGATGAATGTATTTGGGGGACTTGAGCAGACTTGGCTGGGAGGGTTTTATTTACTTTTTTGTACTGATTTTCACTAAAATTGATAGGAATTTAAAGAAAATTTCTGAATTATTCGAAAATATAAAAAAAATTGAGCTTAGAAAAAAATGGTTGCGGGTGGGGATGAGAATCTAATAACTAACTTGATGTGGCCTAAAACAAACCCCATTATTTTGATACCATGATTTCAATTTCTTTCCAAAAAACACCATAGATATTTCCACTGCTTTGAAATTAATCCAAGAAACACTTAATTTTTTTGAAGAACTTCAAGTTAAGGTTGCACATGACATGTCTGAAATCAACCCTCTTGTTATTTATGTTTTCTGCCTCCGTTCTATGGTTTTAGTTCGTCTGGCCAAAAAGCTAAATGAGATATTGCAGAACACAGGGGTCTGGCAAATCTGTTTGTCGAAGCCAGGATATTTATTTCCTGATTTGAGAGTAAGGTTTTTTTGAAACACTTAAGGGATTAATATTTATTTTCTTTTTACCATACTTTATGTAGAATCTGATTAATTTTTAAGAAGGTGTAGGCAAGAATATTTATTTTTACCTTTATTCGGGACTGAATCTATTTACAAAAAAAAAATGTCAAGACCCCAATCTCAGAATCAAACGGTTATCTATGATATGAACTTTAAAAAATCGACAAAAATACTATAAAAGCTAAGGTTTCGTTCAGCTAATGCTGAATATAAGATAAAAGTCAAGATATTGAGAAATCATATTTTCCTTAAGAAACCCTCTTTCCCCCNATAGTGTACAGCTGAAAAAGAAATCTGGCCACGGGCCAAAAAAGATTCCCGACTCGGGTAAAAATCCCAGCCCCCTGAAAATCAAATGATCCGTGCTTATTTATTCTTCGCTCGCTTTTAAGGTTGCACCTTCCTCATATTAGTGACTTATGAACAAAGAATAACAATAAATGCGTTGTTCCTTAACTTTGATTTACCATGCATTTGTAGAGACGTTGTCTCGTGTACATTTACTCCCTATCTATTCATTGCTTATCATCCTTCCCCATGGTTATATCAGCCTGCAGAGCCTTTCCGCAAAAGCCGTATCTGGTTGACCCGGATATATCAGAGGTTGACCTGGATATATCAAGGGATTCTCCCAAAGTTTCAAAGGCAATAACTTTTTTT
>MJUU01004199.1:30778-42139 GCA_002080025.1 Modiolus philippinarum
TAATATGACTTAAATCTAAAGTAATGAAATAAAGAAACGTGTTTGGCCCTTTCCACCTGTGCCTTTGTAAATATCTTGTGTATTGCCTGTATGTCATTGAACCTATGTAAACCTAAAGGGCATCTATGATATAAACATATTAAGTAAAATTTTTACTCTTGAATGTAGCAACAAAGTATTTTGCCCATAGACCGGTCACATCAAAAGATGTTTGTCCTGGTGAATTTAATTAAGGTGATCAGAGTATATCAACAGGTGCTATACATGTCACAAAACACAACAAACATATAATTAATTATACAAAACACACCCCACCTAAACAATATTCCGATCTGAGACTTACAAGAAACTTGGTTATTGAATTTTAAGGGTCTAATCACATTACAGGTAAACAACCGGCAGACGTCTCAATACAGGTAAAATCCAGGTAAACACGGTATAGTTAAGATAGTATACACATCAATTATCATCAAGATAATAAAAAATGGTCGAATAATTAAACTGGGAGCTTGCAAATTAATATTAAAATGTGCATATTTATATTAATTCATAATGGTAGAAACACCCTCGTACAAGTATGTTGGAGTTATGGAACCTGATATTCCGTTAGAGGCGCGAAACGCTGATATCGTCAATTCGCTAAAATTTATTTAAGTCAATTATTAAAGTTTTTTCTTGCAACTGCTTTTGGATTTTTTTTTCTTTTTTTTTTGTATTTCTTTAGACAAGCATTCACAATATATCAATATATACTCAGTTACATATTTAAACATTTCTTAAATTATTCAAAGCACTATTTAATAGTTCGCTGGATATAAAAACGTATGTTAAATTCTTTGTCTTTTATGCGTTTAAAGTAATACAGGTAATGATCAGTGTCGTGGAGTCGATTTATGGATATTTAAAAAGTCGAGGTCGTTTGAACACTTTTTATAATATACATTTTTAATTTGTGAGAACTGATCTATGTCACAGAGGCGATTTATGGATATTAGAATTGAATTATAGATATTAAAAACTGAACTCTTCATTTCATATACAATAATTAATACGATTATTGATCAGTGTCACAGGGGCGATTTATGGAGATTTGAATTATAGATATCAATAAATCGAATTATGAAGATTTGAATTATAAATATCAATAAATCGAATTATGGATATTTGAATAATAGATATTTAAAAATAAATTATAGATATCTATAATTAGTGTCGAATTATAGATATCAATAATTGAATTATAGATATTAAAAAATGAATTATAGATATTAATAATTCGCACTATTTGTTAATATCTATAAATGATTTATTGATATTTAAAAGTGATTTATAGATATCTATAAGTCATTTATTAATATCTATAATTCATTTATAGATATCAATAAATAGAGAATAAATTCCACAACGGCTTTCCATAAGATCCTGGATAGTGCATTTCGCTGTAATGAAAAACCGGTGTGTGTTACGTTTCAAACTAATATTGTCCTTTTCCCGCGAATTCATGACAATGTTTTGAGCGACGTCACGAAAATCGGGAAAACGTTACCACTCCGCATAACAACGTTATTATCTCCCCTGTAACTGTATCGTATGCCCTTAAATGTTTCGTGTCAAAGCTGTCGGTATACCTGTAAACTACATTGTGTTGGTAAAAAGTACGTCCTGTAAATGTAAAACACCTTATATTTGGCAAAAACTATAAACCACTTTGTGTTCAGCAAAATCTACGTTTTTGTGCCATTGCTTGATATTATCATGCTTTTGTAGAGACTGTCTCATGTACATTGAAGTCTATGTCATTTCTTTGTTTATCAACATGTGTAAGCCAAACACTATGTCGTTTACCCATAAACTATGTAGCGTTGTGCTAAACCTCTCATATACCTTTAAATCACTTATTGTGGGATATATAAACCACTTGGTGTTAGAAAGACGATGTCGAGAAACCTATAGACTACTTTGTGGTCGGCAAATCTACGTAAACTTGTTTACTACTTAGTATAAGGCAAAAAACTACATCGTGTACCTGTAATCCATTTCCGGTAGACAAAAAACTACCAATGTTTCTATAAACTATTTTAAACAAAAAACGAATGATAAAAATATTTTTTAAAAACAAATTAATGGTGAAAAGGACAAAATGTATCACATATACTGTTATGAAAAAACCAGCAAACAAACAACGGCAGTACAATACCGAAGGAACAAAGGAATGGAATTTACAAAAAATATGGCCAAAACTAGAACACAGAAAACAATGACGTTAGGCACAGAAAACAATGACGTTAGACAGATACAAAGAACAGAAAAAGAAATCACAACATTCAAAACAAAGGCACTCACAGTGTGAACTCCATTGGACCAGTGAAACTGAGTGTGATATCAGGTTCTCCGGAAGTATAAGCATGTCCTGTTCTGTTAACAGCACCAGTCACACTGTGAGTCAATCCTGGAAAATGTCAAAATCGGTAGTCAAATCCGGGAAGACGTGAATCTAGCTGAAAATGTCCACTTTCATTTGGGATACTGACACGTCATATCTTTCAATGATGTTATGGTGACGGCCATGGAATTTCTTGGGGGATGAGATTAACATAGGTTGAACAAATCCCTGACTAAGCAGCTTTGGGACAGTGTTTTTGCTCTGTTAAAAAAACACTGTACAAACTACATGCTCGACAGTAACGAATCAACTGTGACATGTACTCTCCATAGGCTGGAGAGGTAGGTATATTGCTAAGAAAGGGAAAGTTCACAATTGGGAAATTAAAATCATCACGCTTGTCATATAGCTTAGATTTCAAACGTCCATCTTCGCCAATATACAATAAGAGATCTAGGTACGAAGCTGAAGTAGGTATTTCAGTTGTTTCTTTAATTTCAAGCTCATTGGGATAGGTCTGATGTAAATACTCCCTAAATTTAGGATTATTCAGAGAAAGTACATCGTCTACGTAGCGGAAGCTGAAATAAGAGGACTGGGCTAAATGTTTTTGTTTTCTTTGTGTAAGCCCTTGTAAAAACTAGGCCTCGTACGAGTAAAGGAAAAGGTCAGCTAAAAGCGGCACACAGTTAGTTCCCATGGGAATCTAAATGACAAAATGACAAATGACATGAAATAAACAGAACAAATGGCCAAATTTTTCGGCTTTGTTGCCGCCAACTATGGTCCTGTCAGAACAAAAAAGGACAGAATTTACCTGTAAAAACGTGTTCCATCCTGTACTTAATGAAAAACCGATATGAAAAAAAAAAAGAATTTGGGGTAAATACTATTCGTGTTAAGGAATGAGTAACAAAATACCGAAGTTACTGTAAATTTAATTTCTGCATATGCGCCTATCGACAACTTATGTCTCTTAAGTGCAGATCAAAACAAAACATTTGGAAAATACATATACCATGAGATCATGAATCATGAGACAAGGAACAGACTGTTTCTTACCACCTCTAGTATCTTGTTTGATAACTTCGACATTTAAGTATAAACCACTTTATACAGGTAAAAAATTGTTGTTACTTTTAACTACTTTTAACTACTTTATGTTGGGTAACAACTTTGTGGTGTACTTATGAACCACTAAGTACAGAACAAATCACATGATACTTAATGTTAGATTAGATAACAACGAACTACTACGTACAGAACAAACTATGTGATACTTAATGTTAGATAACAACTACTCGGGAAATCTACGTACGTATGAACCACTACGTACAGAACAAACTATATGATACTTAATGTTAGATAACAACTACTCGGGATATCTACGAACATCTTTATTCTTGAAAAACTTCACTAAGTACATATATTAACCACTATACTACGTCAGGAACTCGTATACCTATAGACCACTTTGTATTGTGCTAAAACTTGGTCGTGTACCTACAAACCCCTTTGTGCTTAGCAAAAAATACCCATTTACCTATAAAAACCACTGTGTACCTACAAGCCACTTCTGTAAGACACACACTTATAAACCACTTTGTGAACTATAAACCATTTTAGTAAAAACAACGAAACCCCTTTATTCCTGTTGACCACTTAACTGTTATCTTTGCTATGTAACATATAAATCTTTTTATACCTAAAAACACCTTGTGTTCGGCAATACTAAGTGAAGAGAAGTAACTGATTCAATGTTAATTGGTGAAAATCTAAGTTATCTTTTTACTTAACACGATTTTTCATTGTTTTTTTTTTATAATTTGGGCTTTACCCGTGTTGCTTATCTGTATGTGTGTTTTTCATTTTTCTTTTCTGTCCTGTACGCATGTAGTGTCCTTGTTTCTTGGTGTTTTCGATATTGCCATTGATTGACGGTTCGGTGCTCACTTACTTTGCTGCACTTCCCATTTGTTGATATGGGGTCTTATTTTAATCATTCTTGATCCAAAATGGTAAACGATTTCCAGATTTGTTTTCTGATAAAGCAAATAAATTATAGCTTACGTGTGCAGTATTGAGCAATAACAAGTGTTAACTGTGTTCTGAAAGTGAAACACAAAAGACTCCTAATAGAGTTCGTTGCATTGTGAGATTTCGTGAAAAGAGGTGGGGGACGTTTTGGACCCTTATATTATGTTAGTAGATGTTGCTTAAATTTGCAGTTGCAAACACGATTTTTAAAATGTTAGAGTTTCTGATCGAAAATATATTTGTCCAGTTTGGAGGATTTGTTTTTCAACAGACCATTGGAATTCCAATAGGCACAAACTGCGCACATGTTCAACACAGCTGGTGTCTTATAAGAAGCAGGAGATGCTTACTCTACTGCTACACCTGATCTCAACCATGGTTTTTTATTGGGTCCGTGTTGTTCATGTATATGTGTGTCTTCATTTTTCTTGTGGTGTCCTTGTTTCTTAGTGTTTCCGTTGTTGCCATTGCCTATGGATTGTTCGTTCTTTTGACTGACGGTTCGGTTTTCCCTTACTTCACTTCTCAAAATTACAAATGATGAAATGTTTCCCCTGTTGGTTGCAAATGTTTCTCATCTAACCTGGATGAAATCAATATTTTAAAAGGGGTTTCATTAAAGCTTTCCTGTAAAATCTGGTTGATTTAGTTCATAGGTTTTCTAAAAATGTTCTTTGTTTAACTACTTGTACCAGCTGGAGGCTATGTATTTTGTCGGATTCAGATGGAATGGTGGATAATTTTGGTAAGGTATCTTCCATTATCATACCATTCCAACACAGTTTAGTCAAATTTTCTTCAGTATTTTCAGAGCAGATAATTAATATGTAAGGTCAATTGTAAAATTATTTTCTACACATTTTGCCTTTTTTTTGTCTGGGGCTATTTTTAAAATAAGTTTGAACTTATTTACTCCAAAACGTTTTGATTTGATCTGCATTGAAGAGACGTAAGTTGTCGAAATGGTCATATGCATAATCTAAATTCACAGTTATTTCGGTATTTTGTTATTTTTATCGTAAAATCTTTCATTTTCAGGTGTTCGGGTCTAGTATTAGTTTTGGAATATATTTGTTATTTTTGACAACTAATTCTCATTAATACAAATTCTTGAATTTAGATCTTTTGAGGATGCTAGTTACGGTTTCTACGTTTAATCAGGTTAACAACAATAAAAGCATTGCTAAGTTTTTTATAGACTTTGTCTCATTTGTATTTACACCATATCCCGTCTTTATTAATTTTAGACTGGAGTTTGTCTCTATTGCAATGTGGAGTGCGTAAACAGATTCCCCGTGAGAGAGATATATGCTTTATATACATTTCAGTTATGGTGTAGTTGTTCTTTAAATAATTTTTCATTTCATATGGATGCGCTATCATACTTTCAAATTTTTGTATTTTATTATTTTTTTTCTTCGTAATATCAAATTTGTATCCTGACCACCTGATTATTGTGCCCGCATCTCATAATTTTATTATGCCAAGTTTTCTTACAATTGACTCAATGAATGCCCTGTGGTTGTTTGAATATAGTGTTCGTCTTCTATGAGTCATTTTGTCCTGAAACAGATGACAGTAGTTGTAAGAACACAGTTATTTTTATGTTTGTTGACGATCCCACATCCATGAGTACACAACATGGATGTAGCGTTGCTCGACATCTAACAATGAATTCCACTCAAACGGTACTAGGGACCGTTTTGAATTTACTATGAGGTATGATTAAAGCTCATTTTGAAGTCCTCGTGTTGACTTCAAGATGAAGAACAAAAATGCGTTGTTCCATTGTTTAGCTTTATAGACTATATCTCATTTACATTTACTCCATATCCCTTTATTGTTAATTTGACTGGAGTTTGTCTCCCATGCAGTTTGGAGTCCGTAAAAAGATTCCCTGTGAGAGAGATGTATGCTCTATATATATTTCACTTATGGGGTTCTTGTTCTTGAGAGAATATGGATGCACTATCAAACTTTCAAATTTTGGCTTTTTTATTATTTGTTATTTCAAACTGTAATTCTGACCACCTGTTTATTGTTGTTTGGGTTGTACAATGTGAAATGAAATAGACACCGAACAGTTAAAATGTGAACAGAAATTGACATCGTTAAAGTTAAAATGTGAAAAGAAATTGAAATCGTTAAAGTCATTGCTAAATCATACCTGAACTGAGGAATCAAATTGACTCTGAATCATACTGTATGAATGATTGACTGATTGATGCTAATAGCAGTAGGTTAGTTAAGTGGATTTGAACCAAACAGCAAGTCTAAAACGAACAATCCAAGGAAAATGGCAACATCGGAAAAAACAAAGAAACAAACACATAACACGACACAGAAAAGAAAAATGAAGACACACACACACTTACAAAAATGAACAACACTGACACAATAAAAACCTTAGGTTAGATCAGTTGCACCGGTAGAGTAAACATCCCCTGCTTCTTCCAAGACACTTGCCCTGTTAATTATGTCAATTCCGGTAGTAAAGCAATCCCATAGCGGTCCACAAGATCGTGTTGTCGACCGTAAACCTTCTGTAGTGATTACTCCAAGCTAAGGGTAACATACCTTTGTTTAAGTTACCTATTTGTAAGCGACCGAGCTCTATTAAAGTAGTCACTGTATCGACCACAGGCGAAGAGAATGAGTTGGGAGATGAAAACTCCATATGCTGGTGTTTTTGGTATGTTGCTACAAAGTAAAGAGAAGCTGACTATTGGAAAAATAATGTTATCGCGTTTGTCATACAGCCTAGTTTATAAGGACATCTGTTTTCTATTTCAAGATTAAGGTCAAGAAACGTGCAAATGTTTAAATTTCGAAGTTTTATTTTTCTGCACTAGTCTCAGTTCTCCATCGTAAATAGTGTATAAGGAAAATGCTTTTATAAAGTAAAAAAAATAAAAGCTGAAAAGCGGTAAGCTTTTTTTAAAAAGCTTATACTTGTTTTAGTCTCTTTTGGGTCATGAATTGCAACATGAAGTTGAAAAATTAACATGCTTTGTTTGGGTAGTTTTAACCTGGAGATGGAATGTTGTCTCCTTGACATTTACCCCATTTCCTTTCTTTTTCATATGTCTACAATTATATATTTATTAACCATTGATAACAATTTTGACCACCTTTTCACATAAAGCGAATCATAAGCGGGTCCAAAAACATGACTTGCTCTCTGCAAAAACCCTTTTTGTGAAATGACCTTGACTTTTTGACCTTTGAGATATACATAAAATCAACGACATACTAGATGTTTTAATCAAATGAAACCAAGAGTTCATTGGTTATACATCTGACGATTACGCCCATAATGACTGATAAACTCTTAATTTCCTACTTGTTTACCTTAAAGTAGTCTCTTGTTAGTTAGGTGGAATAAATTATATCGTAGGAAGCCTACTAACCACGACAAGGTCACAGGCGATATCGCGGGAAGATTTTTTGTTTTAAAAGTAGGTCTATTTATATATTTTTGGGTGATTATTAGTACTTTTTGTAATTTTTTGAAATTGTTTTTTTTCCATATTTTTCTTACATTTTGTTTTTATATGAACATTAAATTACATATCAATGGAGACGTATTTTTATTTTATTTTATTTTTATTTTATTTTATTTCTTTGGTTTTGTTTTTTGTTTTTTGTTTTTTTTGTTTTTTGTTTTTTGTTGTTTTTTTTTTTGGGGGGGGGGTCATTTTGTTTTCAATGGAGAAGTAACATGTTAATGTTCAAACGCATTGAACAAATCAAGTAGCCGCGAAGAAACACTTCAAAGACCACCATTTCTATTCACTATCTACTATACCCGTTTTCTTATCATTACGATTCAAAGTCATCGTCATTCATGTTGACATTAGAATTTGACCATGGTTTTAACAAATTATATTACCTTGGCAAGGACAAAGTTCTGTGCAACTGAAGTTCTGCTCATGACATGGGCACGTCTTTCTAGATAGACGATGTACTGTCATTTTAAAAATCCAAGATTTAAGGAATATTTACACCAGATCTGTCCCAATGAACTTAAAAGAGACTACTGATACACCTACCTTGGCTTCTTACCTAAGTTGATTTTTAGTCGCACATTGATGAAGATGCACATTTGAAATCTAAGCTATGTGATAAACGTGGTAATTTCCCAATTGTGACCTTTCCTTTTCTAAGCAGCAATATACCTACATCTCAAGCGCATGGAGTGTACACTTCACAGCTGATTCGTTATCGTCGAGCATGTAGTTAGCTTCCCATATTACTCGATTCAAATGCTGCTGATGAGTTGTTACTCCTTGAATCACATGTACATAATGACATTCACTGTCTAGCTGCAACTTGGGTATATTTTTTATTTTAGAACCACTTGGTCGATACAGCTGTTGGTGGACTCGAGGTCCCCAAGGGTATTCACCAGCCTAGTGATCAGACTCATCTGACATGAAAATTTTACCTTGCGTTTTATAAATAAAAATTCTAACCCCTTAAAATATTGAGGCTTTATTCAGCGTATTGCACTCGATGGAAGTCTATAGTAATAGATTTGGCCTCCTATTTCGACATTGTTTTGGTAATGAGTACTTCTATCTATGTTTTTGGGCTTTCTAGATAACTCGAATGAGAGGCTACTCCTTGAAACAACTGCACAGTATTATAAATTAACTGTTTTTTTTGCAACTGGGTATTTTTGTATCTATACCATTAATTTTTGAAAACAGCAAAAACTCTGTACCAAAACCTGCTCAGTCAGGGATTATTTGTTACTTTCATTCCTCCAGAAATTCTACGGCCGTCACCACGAGATCACTGGAATATATTAAGCGTCGGTGTCTCAGAAGAAAAAGGACATTTTCAGCTAGATCTTCACGGAAATGACATGCTTACCGTTCCGCAGCACCCGGTGTTTCTTGATTTTTATAAGAGTTCACAGTGTTTGTGCTTTTGTTTTCGTTGTTTTCTTGTATATCATACTGTAACATTTTAGTTTTGTCTCCGTAAGTGAAGTTTGTGACACTGATCTGATCTGCCCTTGTTAATATTTAAACACTCTAATGATTTTCAAAAGCTTTTCAAATTTTACCTTGGTACTATTTGAGAGATAGGGAAGTAACACGTACCATTGATTTTTAATTGGTTTCCTATAACAGTTAGATCTTCCACTATACAGATCTTCAAAAACAGTAAATGTCTAATGAACGTGTTACTGATGGCGCCAGTGGGACAGGACATGCTTACCCTTTCTGAGCACCTGATGTCACTCTCGGTTTGTATAGGAATTCACACGATATAAGTGCCTTTGTTTTAATTTTTGATTTGTGGACGTCTCGTGTCCCTGTTTTTCTGTATTTTTGTTGTTATCCGGACTTTGATTTTTGTAGAAACCACAACCTTTGTTCATTCTGTATTCGAATGCCGTTGTTTGTTTTGCTACCTAAATTTCTATCTTTACATGTGCAGATAAAATGTTGCAGACAATCAATATACATTTTCCCGGTGAACTATACTGGTTTAGGACATTTAGCTCCTTTCCACCAACAATAGATATACGGTTAGCTGAAAGGTGATTTAGCAATGTGGCTAGACTTCCAATTTTGCTTCTTACTATTGACTGAACTTGTTAACAAGGGAGGTAATTATAAAATATTTTGCTAATCCCACTTATATTATACAAAGATCAAATTAAGAGCTAAGCTTGAAACTTGCTAGTTCGTTTTGACTCCCACCTAGCGAGTCAGCCTTTCATCAGTATGTGCTTCGGACGGGTATTCAGACACAAATATGGATGTCTAGCCACACTGCAAAAATATCTATTACCTCAACGTATATCTATGGGTGGCAATAAGAAGCAAAGGTTGTGCACTAGTATTGTTCACATGGCAAATGACTTCTGATTTTCTACCAGATTTAATCTGCACATGTAAAGGTATAGAACTTAGATAGCAAGTCATGCATGTGTTATGAGCAGAACTTGTTTTGTACAGAACTTTTTCTTTGTCAATGTACAAAATTTGTGAAACCCTTTATTAAAATCTGATGTCAACATAAATGACGATGACGATGAGTGATACGGAAAACTGGTGTGGTACATAGAGCAGTAATGATGATCTATGAAGTGAAGGTTTATGTATCCAATGCTTGTACATGTAACATTTTCTCCAATATAAAACAGATTTAAATAAATTTAGTAAAAATTGTCGTGGTTTGTAGGCTACCGACGACATAATTTATTTTGTCTTATTAACAAGAAATTACTTTTATGAATGCCAGTTGGCCATTCTGAGCTTTTGAATCAATTTTATGGTCCAGTATGAGTGAGGTTGTCAGATGTATGATCAATAAAGTCTTGGTTTTATTTGACTAAAAACATCGATATAGTATGTCGTTGGAATTTATGTAAATCTCAAAGTTCATTTCACAAACTGCTTATTTTATTGCATTTTCAAGATGAACTTGAAAGAATCCCATTAGTTGTCTCGAAACTTCATAACTTTGATAACCTCAGTTTGGCATGGAGAAGTATAAAGCGCCTCAAATTCTAATTTAGGGAAAATGAGGCAAGATGAATTTTTTGAACGAAATTATTCATAGAAATAAATGCAATTGTTTAGCAAATGGCTTTCAGGCCTATTGACGATTCATAAAAACTATCCGACTCCGAAGTGTTTTTTTTTTCTTGACTATTTGATGATCATCGGGGGAACTTAAAAACACTGATATTTACGATTCTAGGACTTCCCATGTAGAGCCTCGAGTATCTATAGCCAGTTCTCTATCTTTTCTGTACGACATAAATTTTAACCTTAGTGTTGTATTTTATCAATCGATTGTCTCGTCGACATCCTGTTTCGATAGAAATGGCAAATTATAAGCTTTACTATTTTCCATTAAGAGGGAGAGCAGAAATAATTCGTCTTCTTTTCGCTGCTGGAGGGAGGAAATATGAAGAT
>MJUU01004199.1:49535-72433 GCA_002080025.1 Modiolus philippinarum
TTTTTGAACAGAGCAAAAACACTGTCCCAAAAGCTGCTTAGTCAGGGATTTGTTCAACCTTTGTTAATTTCATCCCTCAAGAAATTCTATGGCCGTCACCATAGCATCATTGAAAGATATGACGTGTCAGTATCCCAATGAAAGTGGTCATTTTCAGCTAGATTCACGTCTTCCCGGATTTGACTACCGACTTTGACATTTTCCCGGATTGAATCACCCACAGTGTGACGGGTACTGTTAACAGAGCAGGACATGCTTACCCTTCCGGAGCACCTGATGTAACTCTCAGTTTCACTGGAGTTCACACTGTGAGTGCCTTTGTTCTGAATGTTGTGGTTTCTGGTTCTGTGCTTTGTTTCTGTCTGGCGTCATTGTTTTTGTGTCTAACGTCATTGTTTTCTGTGTTCTCGTTTTTGCCCTGTCTTTGGACTTCGATTTTTGTGAATTTCACCCCTTTGTTCCTTTGGTATTCTACTGCCGTTGTTTTGTTACGGAAGAAATGAATTGCCGTGATTTAAGATTTTTGATTTTTGAATCCCCTCTTTCCTCATTTTTGCTTCAATATTCGTTTGTCGATGTATTGCAGGGACCGGATCGGTCTCTCGAATCTCTGGTCCATGCCAACGTTAATTAATTTCTTTTATTTGTCCAGAGCTAGGGTGTATGGGAGAATCTCAGAAGATTTTTTTAAGACGTTGTATTCTAAGAGCATTTCAGATAGTAATATCAAGGAATTTGAAACCAAACCCTTTAATTCTGGGTTTTGTTATTGTGAATAGGTCGTTTTTGTTCTTGAAATCTATTTTTTCTGGAAAGTTAAAACATCGTGACATTGAAAGGGGTGAGCGTGAGAGCGTGATTTAATGTTGGAAAGCGTGACTCTCGCGCCGAAAACGTGAGACTTGACAGGTCTGTTTGTCTTGTGTGAGACGAGTTCCCCCAATTGCAAGTCTCTACTATCAGTAATTGTATTCTCTATAGTTTATATACACTAGTCGTCTTTTTCTAATTTCCAATTTTCTTTTTATTTATGACAAGTATCACTATTATTAATTGAATATTTCATCCTGTTGTATGCAGGTTACATTGGGAAGCTTTAACAAAAGCTCGTTTTAGCTCACCTGACCCAAAGGGTCAGTGTGAGATATTGCCATCACTTGGCGTCCGTCGTTCATCGTCCGTCCGTCGTCCGTTAACTTTTCACATTTTCATCTTCCTCTCTGAAAACACTGAAGCAAATTCAACCAAACTTTACAGGAATGGTGTACTAAAGGTCCTTTACAAAAATTCCTCATTTCGTTTCGATCCGATTCAAAACATGACCGCCTGCGTGGAACTTAGGTTTAATATTGGACATACGGGAAAATCACATTTTCATCTTCTCCTTTGAAACCACTGAAGCAAAGGCAACCAATAGAAGGTTGGAAGGTATGGAAGGTCCTTTACAAAGATTGCCCATTTCGTTCCGATCCGATGAAAAACATGGCCACCAGCGTGGAACTTAGGTTTATCATTGGACCCTACGGGAAAAATCACATATTTATCTTCTTCTCCGAAACTACTGAAGCAAATTTAACCTAGCTTTACAGGAATTATGTACTAAAGGTCCTTAATGAAGATTGCTCATTTCATTCCAATCCGATAAAAAACATGGCCGCCAGCAGGGAACTTAGTTTAACATTGGACCCTATGGGAAAATCACATTTTCATCTTCTCCTCTGAAACGGCTGAGACAAATTCAATCTTACTTTACAGGAATTATGTACTAAAGGTCCTTAATAAAGATTGCTCATTTTGTTCTGATCCGACAAAAAACATGGCTGCAAGCATGGAATTTAGGTTTAACATTGGACCCTATGCGAAAAATCACATTTCCATCTTCTCCTCTGAAATCACTGAAGCAAATTCAACTAAACTTTATATGAATGATGTACTAAAGGTCCTTAACAAAGATTGCTCATGTTGTACACATCCGAGTAAGAACATGGCCGCCAGCACGGGACATAGTTTAACATAGGACCCTATGGGAAAATCACATTTTCATGTTCTCCTCTGAAACGACTGAAGCAAATTCATCCAAACTTTACAGGAATTATGTACTAAAGGTCCTTTACAATAATAGCTTTTTTTTCAATCCGACAAAAAAGCATCGTCAGCATCGAGAAACTTAGGTTTAACATTGGACCCTATGGGAAAAGTCACATTTTAATCTTCTCATCTGAAACTACTGAAGCAAATTCAACCAAACTTTACAGGAATAATGTCTGGAAGGTCCTTAACAAAGATTGCTAATTTCGTTAGAATCCGATAGAAAACATGGCCGCAAGCAGGGTATATAGTTTAACATTGGAACCTATGGGAAAAATCACATTTTCATCTTCTCCTCTGAACCAGTAAAACGAATTCAACCAAAATTTACAGGAATGATGTACATGTACGGAAGGTCCTTTGCAAAGATAACTCATATCAATAGTATCAGACAAAAAAACACTGGTGCCAAATGAGAACATAGCTTAACAGTAGACCCCATAGGAAAAAAACATCTTTTTTAGTCATGCATGGCATAGAAGCATTTTGTCAGGTGAGCGATACAAGTTCAGTTTCTGAGCCTCTTGTTTCAAAACCCAGAAAACAAAAAATACCCAGCAGTAAATTTAACACAAGGTAAAATTTTTCATGTCGGACAAGTCTGACAACCGGACAACCGGACTGATGAATACCCTCCTGGACTTCAGGTCAACCTGAAGTGGCATCGGTATGTGTAATGGTTTCTAAATATAAAAATACCCATGTCATTTATTATTAAACAGTAAATTTTGTTTTGCTGTACAATTGTTTCAAGACGTAACCTCTCATCACAGGCATTGAAATGAAATTATATGGAAAGCAACAACCTAGAAATAGTAAGAAAAGGAGTTATCGGTACCCAAAATATCGAAAAAGGAGACCAGATTCAGTACCAAGAACGTCCACCAAGTGCAATACACGGAATAAGCCTTGGTATTTTTAAGGGGTTATAATTTTAATAGAAGCAGTAAATGTCTAAAGAAAGGAAGGTGCAATTTTCATGTCAGACAAATAGACTGGTGAATAGCTCGTGGACCTCAGATCAACCAGCAGTGGCGTCGGCCAATGGTTTCAAGAAAACCCATGCTGAATAATAAGCAGTAAATTTTGCTGTAATGTATAATTGTTTCAAAGAGCAACCTCTCTTCATCAGCATTTGAATCAAATAATATGGAAAGCAACAATCCAAAAAATTGTAAGAAAAGAAATTCTTATTTCCACAAATATTGAAATAGAAGACCAAATTACGTAAAACAAGCACCTCAAGCTATTGGAATATAAAGTGTCTTGAAAAAATAAAGCCAGGATTATTTTGTTATTTGGTTAAGAAATGAGTTGGCTAACTTGATGTTGATGATTTTCTTTTCACAATATATGTGTAGCAAAGCAATGTATAGGCGTCCACTTCCATCGTGTCTGGTGTCAACGTTCGTTGTGTCTAGCGTCGACCGATGTTGTCTTCCAAGTCTGCCTCCGTGGTCTTTAAGCATGTGCCGCTTTCTTGATTTTGATACGCTAATACTCACCGTGTACAACCGTTACCGCGAGGGACTAGCTCTACGGCATGAGGGAGTAGATTTTTCGCAGAAGGGAGTAGAATTTCCCGGTAATTTTTCATAACTTCAGTGAAGTAAGCTTCACAAGTTTTTAAAGAGCACATTTCTTTGTAAATTATATATGCCACTGAACCTCTCAATTATTATGCTATTAGAAATCCAGCAGATGATTTCATTTTCTCAAACACCTCGGACTTTTACAGGCGATTGGTACGAAAACTGTTTTGTGACCTTGTACAGCAAAAAAAACCCCAAAAACAGTCATGATTACGGGTATGCATCCATAGCTTGACATCAAAACGATCCCTTTTAATCTTCATATTTATCTTCAAAAGTCATGAAAAATTATTTGATTACATATGACATACGTGTACAGGGTACCGAAAGAGGGAGCAAATCAAAATTTCAGAGCAGCAAGAGGGAATCGCTTTAATTGTATACATTTTGTACGTACTGTTCATATTTTCACTGACAACCCCTGAAGTTCTGTATATCAAATGTCATTGAATGTGAGATATCGCAAGATACCATGATGTTTTGTCACTAAACAATCCTCGCTTTGGTGATTTTCTTCATGTTATCTATATAAAAGAGTTCGAAATTAAGGATACTTGACACTGCCACATCGGCCTCATTCCTTGACCTTCATCTAAAATGGACAACAGAGGTAGACTTCAAGTAAGCTGTATGGCAAACTTGTAACTTTTCTAATAGTCAACTTCGCTTTCCTTTTTAGAAACATTCCAACAGCGCCAGCATACGGAATTTACACCTCCCAAATTATTCGGTACTCAAGGGCTTGTGTTCGATACAGTGATTTCCTTAATTGATAGAGCCCTGTTGCTCATAAATAGGCTACTACAACAAATAAATTTAAGTCAATTTACGGTTGACGCCACGATCTTATCGACTACTACGGAATATATGTTTCCCGGATGATAACAGATCTTTACCTTCAACAGCTTAAGATGACTGTTTTTGACTTTACTGCCGAAATTGACATGCTCAACACGGCGGATGTTTATGAAGCAGGAGATTAGTCTACCGTTGCATCTGATCTCATCAGGGTTCGTGTTGTTTGCCTGTATGTGCTTCTTTATTTTCATTTTCTGTTTCATGCTTGACTGTGTATACTTTTTATCTTGGTTATTTCGATGTTGCCATTGTATTTGGATTGTTCTCTTCTGATTGACAGTTCGGTTCTCATTTACTTTATTACTTATAATTTCTATTATCCATTTTTATAGTAGTCTCGATTTATATACAAAGTAAATTTTGATTTCTTAACTCTTCTGACTTCTGCTCCACCATCTTCAACAAACTATGCTTATGTTTGTTTCCTTACATTACATTCGTTTCATTCCCTTCAATATAATATCATAGCTTGAATTGGTACTTCCGTATTTCCTCGTCTTATCTCCATAGAAATGCGATTTCAAATGATTTCAAATTTCGCAATGATTGTCTGATTGTCCATTATCTTGACGGAATAGGAACCAGAAGCATAAAGGTGCAACAACAGACCATATTAATTTAGTTGGGTATTTATACCGATTACTTGTGGACATGACCTGGTTCTAAATATTCCTATGGTATTGAGCGCGAAAGAAAAAGGAATATTTCTTAAAACATAATTATTTGTCGGAAAATCAAACTTTTCAACATGACCTGTGCTTTCATAACTGGGTTTTACATAAAGATATTCCGCAATCTTCATCAATGAGGCAGATACACATATTTCTGTGAAGAAAATAAAGAGAAGTAAGTTGCGCAAACAGGAATATGACAGACCCATGGAAGGGCTGAGCAACGTGTTGAGTTTAGGATTATTGCTTGTAATTATGGCTGTTTTATGAATTATTAAAGTGAAAATATGACTGTTAATGTCTTCATTTCATATGAGCGATTTCCTCGTGCTGCTCTGAAATTTTGATCTGCGTCCTCTGGTGGTATCCTGTACACGTATGTCATATATAATTAAATAATTTTTCATGGCCTTTGAAGATAAATCTGATGATTTGAAGGGATCGTTTTGATGACAATATATCGATGTGACCCGTAAACATGATTGATTGGTGGTTTTCTTCGCTGTACAAGGTCATTAAACAGTTTTTCGTACCAATCGCTTGTAAAAGTCCGAAATCATCTGCTGGATTTCTAATAACACAACCAACAAACATGATAACTGAGAGGTTCCGTGGCATATATAATTTATAAGGAAATGTTCTCTTTAAAAACTTGTGAAGCTTACTTCACTGATATTATGAAAAATTGCCGGGAAATTCTACTCCCTCATGCGAAAAAAATTCTACTCCCTCATGCCATAGAGCTACTCCCCCGCTGTAACGTCTGTACACGGTGATACTGGACAATTAAGTGTTCCCTCAATCCCCAGCTGTTAAAGCCGGCAGAAAACTTATTGAGAAAACAGAAACTGGAATGTGACCGGCTTTAGTCGAAATATAACGAAGGCAGTAGTTTGGCGCAAATCTAATACCTTCGCATTTTAAACATCTTTTTAGCAAAACAAATACACAACTTTATATTTCAGTATTTCCAAATGGACAACTACCAGTATTAGTAGTTAATGGGAGACAAATCTGTGAAAGTCTTGCAATTGCTAGATATTTAGCACGAGAGTTTGGTATGTATTATATTTTTCATTATACACGTATACAGGTTATAAATCTATGATAAAGAGAGCATGGGATGAACGCGAGGGGATGAAGCGAGATAGCTTGAAATAAAAGTGCTGAGTTAGAGTTTCTCTGTAAGGTGATATACAGAATGCAATTAAGCAATCCTGAAGTCGGTAAATTACCATGATCACCGACTTGTGAACTTAATATGATATTTTTATCAAAATATGGATAGATATGTCAGCAAATGAATACTGAATTAACTGTTCCAGTCAAAAAGATGCTGAAGACAAAAAAGATAAGAAAAGAAAAATAATTTAAAACTTTATGAAGCTTGTTAAGCTTGTTAAGCTTGTTAACTTTGTTAAGTTTTCAAAAATTGCACTTGACTTCTACTCCCCTTAATTGACAGCAACAGCATATAGTATGGCAATTACATTCTAATGCACTTAATCATGTAAAATCCATGGAAACACGTTGAGTAATTTAAAACCGCATTTAATGATAAGTTGATAGATTTCTATGGTAAATAGTTATTTTGATACGACGAAAACGCAATACACAAAGATTGAAACATTCTTACACTTAAAATTGCTTCGCCATAACTAAAGAAGGATGTCATTTTTGTAATTAAGAAGCCATTTAAAAGATGCACTGCCATTCCAGCTTTGTGCAATAAATCTATGTAAGACGACAAAAAGTTTGTAATTAGATGGTGTATTTGTAGGATATGCTGGACAAACTAACATGGATCAGGCACTAATAGACCAGGGGGTGGATACACTTAATGACTATTTAGGAAAATTCTTTGACAGCTATTATACATCAGAGGAGAATAAAGAGGTCAGTATACATTATAGTAAAGGTTAATAATTACATATATATATCGACTCAAGGCATCTGGTATCTTTACGTATGTGGTTAATGTAGCCTCTAAAACAGGAAAACTATTATTTTGATTCTATCCTCCAAATACTTACATGGATGTCAATAAATGAATTAACAATAAAATCATATGGAGTAAATGCATCCGGGAGAAGAAAATCACGCAATGGATCAAGCAATGGATCAATACTTTTATAATTGTTCTTCATCTTGCAGTTACCATGAGGCCTTCAGCAATGAGATACAGAAAGTTCAACACGAACCAGGCACCGGTTTGAACGGACTTCATTGCTAGATGTCGAACAACGCCAAATCCGTGTTTTTTTGTTTTCCTCATGGATGGGGATAGTCAACAATACATAAAAATAACTGCACTTAATTGTTCAACCCACCATATCATTTGAAATGCCTGTACCAAGTCAGGGCCATTGAATTTGTTTTTGAGATGGGAAAAACAATTTCGGGAGGGGGCAACTCGGAGAACTTGGTTGTGTTATAACAGGGGTTAGATTTAATCTTTAATACTTATTCAAGTTGATTATTCATTTACATAGTATATGGTACATGAAAAGTGTTTACTTTGCGTCAAAAGAAAACACAAGTGATATGTTCAGATTTGTCCCGATCTACTTCTTTTGCCTTAACCTGTTAACATTTAATTTGTGTGTTCATTTGTTGTTAATAAGTTATTGATTTGGCCTGGAGCACAATTAATACAGATTTGTAGAAATCATATGCGACTAATCAACGGATGATGCCGCTATATAACTGGCAGATTGCAGATTTTAACCGTATCTTTAGTGGTGTCGTTTTCTGGTGTACTTATGAAACTTAGGTGGCTGTTTTAATGAGTCAACTGAGTTTTTTTAGTTCACAGATTTTAATCATTGACATTGTAGTTTATTCTAGTTTTTTTTAGATGGTTTTGTCAGTCTCGTGAATCAAATATGAATATGACAGACAAAGGTTATAGAGTAAATGCACATGAGACAAATCCCTACAAAAACATGATTAAACAAAACAATGCCACAAGATATAAATATGCAAGTAGTGGTGCACAAATGAATGCCCGTCGGAAATCCAATGTTTCCTAAGTATCTAAAGACACAGCAACAAATGTATTGGGTTACAAAATATCAGTATGTTTGTTGCTGAAACTAGAGTAGTTTATGAAGAAGTCAAATCTTTCATCACCTAAAACCGGATATATTTATTTGGGTCTACCTCTTCAAAGAGAAACATTTCAATCGATATTTGGGTATAATGAATCAGATATAGAAAAGCGGAATAAACACAGCAATGATGACATAGGTTGAATCAGATGATCATTTATTAAATATTTTCTTCGGTATTCTTTTGCCGACGAATTCATTGAAAGTCAATCTCTATATATTAACTACTTTAATTTTTTTTTCAATATTACTTTTATTTAATAAAGTTTACAAAAAGCCGCAACTGCATTAAATTTATTTACAACTTATCATATCTTTTAGTCAAACAAATAGGACAGAAAATACAAATATATTGTTGGATTAGTAATAACATTTCGAGTTTGCCTTTCAATGAAAATTCAAATATATTTATGGATTAGTCTTAGCACTTTTAGTTAAACTCACAATAAAAATACAAAACTATTTATGTATTATGTATAACAATTAGAGTTTGTTTCTAAACGAAAATAAAAATATATTGATAGATTAGTCGTAACATTTGAATTTGACTCCCAATGAAAATATAAATAAATTGATGGATTAGTTTTACTCCCCATGAAAACATACAGTGTTGTGCCATAATTTAACGGCAGTCATTTTTTTACTCTGCATTTTAAGTAAAATCGCACCCTTTTAAAAATATTGAAGTTGTTCCTTGCCAGATTTTTTGTTACGGAAGACAGAGAATCATTAACATTTCAATTGTTTATTTGGGCGTAATTTTGCAATGTCCGTTCTTATTTTCTCATGATTTAAACACAAAGTTTAAATACATTCCTCTCGATTTCTAGTAAATTTAAACTAAAATGAGGTTGTAAATTTTTTTTAATATTTCATTTGTGATGAAAGTAGTAGACCTTGGGAAGAGGAGATAACTCCTTTGCATATCAAAATTACTTGTTTTGATTGGTATGAAAACAAACAAGATTGATAATATTTTTCATAATAGAAATAAAATATCCATCACATGACAATACACCCTTTTGATAAAACACTTCATAATATAGAAAAAAGAAGGGAAACGGAATGTGTCAAAGAGACAATGACCCAAAGGGAGTCATAACAACTCAAAGCCGCCATAAGATCTTCAATGAACGGTGAGGAAACCCCAGGTAGGTCGGAGTCGGCCCCTAAATAAAGACTAATCAAGTTCAGCGAAATGCCTGCATTACAATTTCCAGGTTTTGAATTGTATCTTTAAAATATAAAAATAAATGAAAGTCAGATAATTGGCAAGGGAGGTAATTCTCTCAACTTGACGCTCAGTATCGAGGAATATTATGATTTGACTCTACTACCGGATTTGACATGTTCAACACTTTGGGTGTCTTATTAGAAGCAGGAGATGCTTACTCTTCTGGTGCACCTGATCTCACCCATGGTTTTTATTGGGTCCATGTGGTTCATCTTTGTGTGTGTGTGAGTGTGTGTGTGTGTATGTGTGTGTGTGTGTTTTCATTTTTCTTTTATGTGTCTCTGTTTCTTTGTCTCTGTTTCTTTTTGTTTCCGATGTTGCCATTGTCCTTGGATTATTCGTTTTTGATTGCCGGTTCGGTTCTCACTTACTGCAGATAAAAAATCTTAAGGTGAAACTTTTCAAGATTGTTTCTTGAGTATACTAGCACATAAATAACAAAATACCGACCTTACTAATTTCTTTTCTGCATATGCACATTTCGACAACTTATGTCTCATCAATGAGATCAAAACCAAAACGTTTGGAAGTCCATCAACCGAATAACACACCAAAGCTGATGGAGAACAAATAACATACTGATAAGTTTCATAATTGTTTCATACTGCAAATTTAAAGAAAATTGAATTTGTGGAAAATTTTTGGATTACCCCGGGTCTTAAACCTTAAATCATGACACAATAAAGTTTTATGAAGATAAAACTTCGAACAAATAGACAATTAAAATCTATTTCATTTATAATCTTTTGAAACAAATTTCATCAAAACCCGTTGGGAAATGACCTCTCAATAATTTTTTTGGAAAAAAGATGTGATTTTATATGAAATGCACAGTAAAAAATGTCTTTGTCGTTAAATTAAGGCACACCTCTGTAAATTATATAGATAGATTCTTCATAACATTTTGAGTTTGACTCTCAATGAAAATACAAATATACTGTTGGATTTATCGTAACATTTTGAGTTTTACTGCAAATAAAAATACAAATATTGATGGATTTGTCAAAACATTTTGGGTTTGACTCCAAATGAAAATACAAATACATTGATGGATAAGTGATAACATTTTGAGCTTGACCCTCAATGAAAATACAAACGTATCAATGGTTTATTTATAGCATTTTAAGTTTGACTCCTAATGGAAATACAAATATATTGATGGATTAGTCATAACAATTAGTGTTTGACTCCATATGAAAATACAAATATAGTGATGGTTTAGTGATAAAATTTTGAGTTTGACTGTCAATGAACAGTTTTTCAGCCTAAACAGGACAAGAACAAGTAATTCAAGAAAAGAATATATGAAAAAGAAATAAGAGGGATAAGACAGACGACATAAAGGGAGAAATAGTTAAAGCAGGAATTTAATCTTCTCTAACCAGCCCCCTTCTCCTAGTGAGTCTGTTCTTTTATTCTTTTATCGAGTATTTGAAATAATTACTGCAGCATATGTTTTATATATTCAGGGAGAATTAAAAAAGTATTTAGAGGAAATAACACCTAAAACTCTAAAAGTAGTAGAGAAATGGCTTACAGAGAATGAAGGCGGAAATGGATTCTTTGTTGGTAAATCTGTACGTATTTAACGATTAATTGGTTTCATTTTAGTATTTGTCAGTTAATACGCCCCTCTTTACAAAGACAATGACTGTTACATAGTTCCGACATGTACATTTCTTTTCATAATGAAATATAAAGGACAACAGGAAACACCTTCAGTGGCTGAAAATTATAATTACATACCACAATCTGCTAAGAAACTATACTGGAAAAACACAAATAAGACAAAAAACAAACGTAAAAAACGATAGGGACTCGGGACAGCCGGACTTGGTACCGGCACTAGCAAAAGCCAGCGGTAGGGTTAAACCGGTTTATGGGTACCCAAATCTCCCCTATATCTGTCCCGTTTTCCTATAGTTTAGTAAACATACGAATAAAACCCCATTCAGGTAGACTACTAACTCCATGACCACAATCTTGGTAGTCTTTTCTCTTTCAGTAGAAATTGCTGTCGAGTTGCTACTGGACACTACACCAATGGAAGGGGAAGTTTAACAGCTATAAAATTGATTTAACCCACCATTTCGTTTGAACTGTCTACACCAAATCAGGACCTTTCGTGTTTTGTAGTTTTTCATGTATTTTGGCTTTTATCCCTTTTAATTTCAGATCTTGACAATATTGTGATATCTAATTTTCATTGCAATTATCTATCAAATCTATCAAAACAAAACAAAAATTCAAATTTCTAAACCTAGACGTACAATAAATTGCCCGAGTATCTTGTTTTGTGATACACGTGTGTCAGTTATCGTAACGTCCAAAGTCTTAAAGTCGGTATTTAAGCTTAATAACCCCGACACATTTTACATCTATGAAAAGAGTCAATGATATTACAGCATCACAAAAGCAATGGATTGGGGAAAGGTAATGCCATCATTCTTGGTGCCTTACAAAATAACTAGGGCAATGAATTGGGGAATGGTTATGCTATTTTAGCCAACCAGTCATGGTGCTTAGTGAAAACTAAAACAGTTATTCATACATACATAAGTCCTTATTTTTACAGATAAGTCTATCATCTGAGTATGATTTTTTTCAACACTTATGTCTCTCAGCTGTTAGTGTTTGCGAAAGTTGTGTATCTCATTGGTTTAACTGACGTGACAAGCAAGTGGCAAATGACAAAGTTATGTGCTTTTCAGACAAACAAAATTTGGGTCCCATTTTTAAGATTTATTAGAGAAAGAGAAACATCAAAGGACTAATACACTGCTCAATCACAACCATAGAGTGTTTTACATTTCCAATTAGAATCATTTGTTTATGAGAACTTTTATTAAAGACCCATTATATCTTGGTATTATTTCAGTGTACAATGGCTGACCTGTTTATATATGAAGTTCTGACAAATGTTGTGCAAATGGATACAAAAGTTTTAGACCCATTTCCTAAATTAGCAGAACACAGAAACCGAATAGCGAATTTACAAGAAATCAAAGAATACCTTGATAAACGTCCAGTTTCAGATGTGTAATCATAATGAAAATTGTATAACATTAATAAACTAATTTCATATAAATTATTGTTATTTTTAATCTCATCAAAACCAATCGATACCATAGCTTTATAAAGATGATAAATTAGTTACATAGAGAATAGTTGAATAAATATTCAAAGTGTATTATCAATAAAAATAGGCAAATTTCTAGATTCTCGCACCGTATAGCTGGTAATAGTTCCACTTTGTTCCATCAGTTAAAAAAGGCTTAACAATTTCAATGACTGAACATTACAATCACAGCCAACAATCTTACAGGGAATTATAGTATTCACAGATCTGTAATAAATGCCATTATAGACATATCTATAACAAAACACCGAAGTTACTGTTAATTTAGATTCTGCATATGCGCATTTCGATAACTTATGTCTCTTCAGTACAGATCAAATCAAAACATTTGGAAATCCATATATCGAAATATCGACCCACATAGGGCTTCATGAGCGTATACATAAAAAGGAAAAGAAATGATTGATTAGATAGTAGATAACAATACATTAAACATATGAAACGGCTAATGATAGCATATAAAATATGTAGCAAAAAGTTAAAATATTATCAATAATAAATTTTCCAACTGCATTAAAAAAATTTTGATTTTCTGATATCATTAGATATATAAATTTTTGCTCACTATTAAGATTTATGGTGAATTAAAGATAAAGAACAACAATAAAAGCGTTGTGTCGCTTGTTTTCCCCATGTATATGTAGAGATTTTGTCCCATTTGCTTTTACTCCACATCCCTAAATTGTTAATTATAAAGTTTTTAACTTCTTTATTGACTTTGTCAAATACATTTTTTCGCTCTTCTTGAAGTTTGTTTCAATTTATTAAAATATGGATCTCATTCTCTATTTGTCCAGAGTTTCTTCTTTTTGTTACAAAAACGAGCGTTCTTATCATTTTTTTAAGTAACGGCCAATTTTAATCATTATTTTTTTTGGATGAGATCCTTAGTTTACAAATTGATCTCCTAAGTTAAAAATTCTTCATATTTTCAAAACCAAAATTGTGTTCAAACTTAAAATATGTCCTTAACTTTCCATCTTCTAAACTGTTTTTTTTTTTTTTAGATATGCCACTGATTCTTATATTTTTTAGATATGCCACTGATTCTTATATTACTAAAGATAAAATGACCAAATGTATACAGTTGAAAATAATACATACTTAAACTATTATTTTATTGATCATTGATTTGTTGCTATCATGAATTGATTTGCTGCAATTATATGCATTTCTAAGCAAAGCAGACTTAGAATCGAGATTTTCTATGCGGTACCAATAACTTATTAATATTAAAATGCAGTGGAAACCTACCAAGTGCAGACAACACTAAAAAATTATACCTTTTTTGTTCACACCTATAATACACATTTTGATAATCTAATATTGACATTTTTCAAAACTGATTCAGAATCAAAATTGTCCTTACATAATTTTGTGAATGAAACATTGAAAGTACCCCATATTTCAGAATTATAAAGAATGGGTTTAATTGTATGATCAAAAAGATTGATACAAGTTTAAGTTGATGGTCTAACACAAAGCTATATAGATAATTGATAGATATTTATAGTCACTGTGATATATGTGTTTAAATATAACCTGTATATTTTGTTTTCTAAAAATTTGAAGGACACATAATCAGTTTGTTTGCCATTTCTCTGGACTTTGATTTTACAATTGACGCGCGCTTTGTTCCTTCAGTATTTACTGCAATTATTTTTTGTTTGTAATTTGTTGAGTCTACAGAAAGCACGGAGACCGTTTTAACACAGATTACTGGTTTCAATTGATATTATAATATATCCATAAAACATTATAACATACCGATATCACAATCAGAAGAGGAAATATCGCAATGCCTTTTTACTAACTACATATTATTTGACATTTCAATATTAAAACGAATGATGTCATCTGTTTATTGTCTAAGAAATAGTTTTGAAATAAAAATGTAGCATTCTTAATTATTATTTATCATATGCTTAGTAATAAATACAGACGTTTTGAATATGTGATACAGTGCATGACACTCATTCCGTATTCACACTATGACGTCATACCCTTTTTCGCATGGCTTACCCTTTATCACACACCCTTTATCGCATGGCTAGCCCTGTATCATACCTTTTTTCCAAAATTTTTTTTTCAATTTTACTTTTTTTATGAAAAAAAAATTTTCAGTGGGGTAAAAAAATTTGGGGGGGGCAAAAATTTTTTTGGGGGGCACAATTTTTTGAGGGATAACAAAGATTTGTTTGGGTGAAATTGTTTTGTGTGGGTCAGTTAAAAATCTAGCAAACTTTTTTCCTTTATATGTAAGATTTTTTTTCCAAAACCTCCAGTCCTTTCCAACCATTTTGAAATTTTCCTCTTCACAAAATACATGTATTTTCTCTTACCGATTTCAATTTCTGACAGAAGTTTTGGATTTCTAGTCCCCTGTTTAACCATATGATAAACTGTATAATACATGATAAAATGTCGTATCATCCCTCGACCAATATCAGCCCTCGGGCCAGAGGCCCTCGTGCTGATATTTGTAATTCGGGATGATACGGCATGTGATACGGATTTTGCCATGTATTATTCCCTATGTTATACATCCTACAGCAATAGATATGGAAATAGGAGAAATAATGTCAAAGTGTATATCTGAAAACAATTCCACCAAGTCTAAATTTTTTTTTCATTTGTTAAATATTTCTACTTTTAAAAATACAAAATCTTGCCAGTGAAAAATAAAGTTTAAAAAATAACCACGGGCCTACCGCAACATCTCAATGTTTATCTTTATGAACTTAAAGTTAATCTTCCTAACTTGAGTTGTACAAAGTGCGACATAGTAGGTAAAAAGGAAGGAATTCAGTAAGGGAACCAGTTTGTTTATCTGTGTACCCAAGGAATTGAATGATAAGTAAAGTAAGGATTGGCTGTGCTGCATGATAAGATGTAAATTAACCAAGTCTTTCACATTTTCATGCCATTTACTCTTTGTAGTCTTTCAATAAATAATTAGAAAANGCTATTTGCAGTATATGAATTCACATTACCGTTTTTTTTTATACAGAGAAGTTTGCGATGTTTTAACTTTGCTTGTCTATTTTACATTAGCATACAAGTTCTGCAGAGGAATGATGTATCCGTGAATCATTTCTCACTAATGGCACTCTGTTTGTCCCTTACCTGAAACGAATATATATATAATTGATTTTAGGGGTTCATTTATACACATTTAATGCTTATCCAGAGTTTTCAGTAAGCCGTCCAGGTTTGTCTGGCCCCTAAGACGATGATCATATATGTATGTTGTGTAAAATATGTATAACTGGTGTTTATAACATGTATAAATTGAACATGGAGCTGAAGGGCTATAATATTTGATGGATATAGTTAAGCAGTATATATTTTTTTTTTATTATATTGTACATATAGAATTATTATTGATATAGTTATTGTTTATATTGAACATCTCCTCTGCAGTTTAGGACAATGTTGTAGAATATACTAGTATGTGTTCTTATGATTGTTTTATGTTTATGTGTTTATTTTTGTTCCTTTGTGTTGTCATGTCATTTGTACCTGGTTATAATCCTTGTAATTTGGATTCATGCCAATAAAGTATTTGATTTGATTTGATTTGATTTGATTTATATTTTTCTACCCAACTTGTTTTGTTTTTTAANTAGAAAATGTTTAGCACTTCACAGTAATTTTTGGTGAATTTTTTAAAAAGATGGATTTTTTCACATTCTATGCAGACATTGTGAACTTTAAAGGGGGTATCCCCACTCTTCTATAAATAGCTCAAAAGGAAGGCGGTCATGCATATATAAACTTTTTATTTTTAGAAGTGCCAATAAAAGTTCTTGAACAGCAAGAATAGTTTTTGATCTGATCATTGTTAGAAAGTACTATAAACCTGAAATATATTAGCATTGTGGGCAATGGGAAATGAATTCCTTCCTTGTTCCCTAGTAATGATAGGTGAACGATCGTTATATTCACGTAATCGCCTGATATTTTAACATTAAAAATCTTATCATTATTTTTGAAGACGTTTTGATACGAACTGTACTGACGAGGCATCAGTTGCCGAAATAGCTATTTGCAGTATATGAATTCACATTACCGTTTTTTTTTTTATACAGAGAAGTTTGCGATGTTTTAACTTTGCTTGTCTATTTTACATTAGCATACAAGTTCTGCAGAGGAATGATGTATCCGTGAATCATTTCTCACTAATGGCACTCTGTTTGTCCCTTACCTGAAACGAATATATATGTAATTGATTTAAGGGGTTCATTTATACACATTTAATGCTTATCCAGAGTTTTCAGTAAGCCGTCCAGGTTTGTCTGGCGCCTAAGACGATGATCATATATTTTTCTACCCAACTTGTTTTGTTTTTTTTGTTTGTTTTTTGTTTGTTTTTTTTTTGTGTTTTTTTGTTTTACTGAATCTCTGGCGCTGACTACTCCAGCCGAAGTTTTGCGGATTTTGGACTGAAAAACATTACATCACACTTTAGCTCTTTTTCGGATCGACAAACATTTATATTTCATTCATACATTACGTCTACTTTGGCTTTCACCTAAAAATAGCAGTTCCACATTACTGCAGATGTGCTCATTCACAAAAACATTACTTTTCGTATTTTATTTTTTTAAGTCAAGTCACGGAAGGGATATTTAATATTTAAGTTTGGCATTTTGTTATCAATGCCCCGAACGGAATTTTGAACCTGCAACCCCCGTCACTGTGTGGAACAACGTTGCCTTATAATTGAGAGTTGATTTTATTTAGTCCGCCTAACTTATGTCGTACAAGACCTGAATTGATTGAATAGGTCATTTTCACCTGATGTGTTATCACGTATGGTTCTAATCTTTACGAACTGCACTGACGAGGCATTAGTAGCCGAAACAGCTGTAGGCAGTATCTGATTTCATATTATCGTTAATTCTATACTGGAAATTTTGCGATGTTTTAACTTTGCTTGTAAATCTTACATTAACATGCAAGTTCCCCAGAGGAATTGTGTATCCGTTAATCATTTCTCACTTCTGGCATTTTGTTTTAGTCCCTCACCTCAGACGAATGTATAATTGATTTTTGAGGGCATAAGCGCATTAAATGCTTATCCAGAGAAGCTTTCAGTAAGCCGTCACTGTTTGTCGAGCTCCTTAGACGATGATTGTGTATTTTCCTACCCGACTTGTATTTTTTTAAGAATCACCCGCCCTTACTATTACAGGCCAAGTTTTGGGGATTTTTGGACTAAAAAGCATGACATTACACTATAGCTTTTTTTGCGGATTGACAAACATTGATATTTCATTCATTATGTCTACTTTGGCTTCACACCAAAAACAGCAGTTCCACATTACTGCAGCTTGGCTCATCCACAAGTTCGTTACTTTTCTTATTTTGTTTCATTCAATTTAAGTTAAGTAAAAACAAATGAGGGATATTTAATATGGAACATTGCAACCTTACATCTGAGAGTTGATTTGTATGTACTTAAAGCTTTATCTTCCTTACTTGTGTTGTACAAAGTGTGACAAAGGAATTTTACATAGATTGATTGAATATGTCAGTTTCATGTGATCACCTGATGTGTAACCATAAGATTGTAATCTTTATTTTCCAAATATTTTGATACGAGCTGCACTAACGAGGCATCAGTTGCCGAAATAGCTATATGCAGTATCTGATTTTACATTACTGTAGGGAAGTTTGCGATGTAACCTAGCATCAAGTCCCGTAGTGGAATGGTGTATCCGTTAATCATTTCTCACTTTTTGGCCATTTGTCTGTCCCTTACCTTAAACGAGTATATATGTTGTATTTCCCAATTTGAAAATTAAAAAAATTTCGAAATGTATCAAAAGTTTGAAATCTTTGAATTTACAAATGGGAAATACATGTATAACATATACAGTAAAACTCGAATGTAACGAACACACATATGACAACTTTACGCATATAGTCATGTTTATTGAAATCCCCGGCCAAAACTCTTTAAATTTCATTATAATTTATTAGTTTATAGCGAATTCGTTTTTTCTGTTATAGCGAAGTCCTTACTGATTCCCATGATCAATAATTATGTGTAATTTTTGTCGGATATAACGAGGTCCAAATCACAAGGACAGAGCGATAAGCTTAATTAATACATGACGTGAGGAATTTCTTTTGTTCTAAGCTTTGCATTAATTAGGTTAATGCACAGCTCAGGTCTGCTATAACTACATCTGTTATACTGCACAGTTCAACTGTACTTTTCAGGAGCCATTGCTACCAATTTCAGCTTTGCTGATTCTATTGCTGCTACAAAATTTTATGTTATGCCCAATCTTAAAAGAATTACTAAAAATACTTTAATAAAACATTAAGATCACAAAACAAAAAAATTTGCAGCAGCATTACAACCACCAAGCAATATCACTGCACGTGTTTTACTTGGCCAGTTTTAACACCAAGAAAACAAACATTTTCAGACATTTTATAATTTTTCCCTTATATTACACTTTTCAAAGACATTAGACAAATGTCAGATAAAAAATAGTTGCAGTCATATCTTTTATCTCGCTCCAACAATTAAACAAATCTACTAGTTTCACCCACATTTAAAACGCAAAAAAAATATCACCGAGATTAAAAACGAAAAAAAATTAAAGTAAATTGTCTCTTATTTCCTAAAATATGTTGAAAACTTTCATTAAATTGAAAAAAAACTCTCGTGAAATTTCATACACGATTTAAAAATAAAGTCAAATTTCTTAAAGTATAACTTTCAAGTTATCATTAAATTTGTAGAATTGAAATTAAACACACAAGTTTGAAACGAATTGTTGCCAAAAGGCCCTTTACACTTTTCAATACTTTCAAAACTAATGTTATCGGTTGAATGTTTTTCATTTGTTACGGGTACAGCAGTTTCCTTGCCAAGATCAACTGATTCAATTTTCTCTTTTTTAACAGAGCTAGGATTCAAAACATTGGAAACGTCCTTAAGCATGGTCTCTGAAGGTCGTTTGTAAGCTCTTGCGCCTTTTTCACTACGATAGCCAGTTCTACTCATTATTAGTTGCTCGGACACACCTGCCTGATACACAGTCTTGTAGCTAAAGTCCTTTTCCCTGAATGATTTGTAAAATTGCCTTTCAGGTCACCCTTTGTACAGATAATTTTCATAAAATTTCCAAGTCGATTAGCACCTAATACGTGATCGTAATTCGGCTCTCCGTCTGGTTTAACTGGTCTTCGATAAAACGGGCCATTTTCATCTTTTTTCGATATTTCACCAATGTATTTCCTGAAACATTGAAGTACCTTGCAGTCAGAATCTACATAATGTTTTATAGTTTTCGGTGCAACATGGCGGTGATGCAATCAACCATTATATGTTTTGTTGTTTTTACCTTTAAATTGAATGAATGCACCATTATCATCTTTTCCAATTTGTAACTGATTTACATGAAGATCACGATGTTCGTCTCGCCCACGGAGGCCGAAATATTTACAATTATAAAAGAAAACAGTATGCAGCAAACTTTCGGCCAATTGTACACCAAACACTTGTTTTTCCCATAAAATTTCCTCTTGTTCACTGCTTAGGGGATCCGCTTGTTTCACATTAATTCCATAACCCTCCGAGGTTAATGTTTTCATTTGTGAATCTAAAATTTGACGAAACCTCAGAAATCGATCATCATGCACCCCATTTGACCGCATTTCCCTAAAAATTCCAGACCAGCAAATATAAACTATTTGGCGGATACATGCCCCCATCCTTTTTTCTGACTTCAGTTACAAATTTGCCAAGAAAGTGGTTGATATCATTTACAGTAAAGTCTTTTAACTCCGAAATTGCACATGTAGTATCCATCATTTTCGCATTTCGCCATTCAGCAAATGTAGTAGATCTTTGCGTATTTTTGTTTTCTGCTCCTCTGATTAGCTCACTAATGTCATTTTCATCAACGCTTCCAAAGATTGGCTAGGACCAGGATTCTCAGTCTGAAATTAAATAAACAAGGATTAGTATTACAAATTACTAATATGTACACTGACAGTGGATATACTAGGCTACATTATCTACAGTTACTGCAAAATGCACGATTTAGCTTTCCTTGTCAATGTCATTATTAGCCTTAATTAATTTTGCTTTGTTTTTTTCGTTTGTTCTTATTTATGTGTGTTTGCCCTTCATTTAGCTGTTTTTGTTATGTAGCTTATATATATACGTTTCTTAACAACTCGTCGGTGATCACTGGATTGTACAATATACAATTACGGCCCTGTGAGGAGGGGGATATCCAAAATTGTCAACCCTGGTAAGGGTTATTTCCCCGAGGGCTTTAGCCCGAGGGAAATAACCCTTAGCAGGGTTGACAGTTTTGGATATCCCCCGAATCATAGGGCCGTAACTGTTTTATTATACCAAACAAATACTGGTCTTCAATTTGGAATGTGGAAAAAGACAAAAATGCTGATGTGCAAGTTGGCCTGTGGAATAAGACAAAAGTGAAAAACTGTTTTTTATATAATTAACAAATAACAATAAAAAAATAACAACAGCAAAAAAGTGATATAAAATGTCACTTTTAAAGTGTATTTAAATTCCAATTAAATGCCACAACTGGAATTCATAAGCATTAACGGTAAGTTCAAAAACATTGAATGGATTTTAAAACTTCAGTCTTAATGTGTATTTAAATTCACATTGAATGTCACAACACAATTGGAAATCATAGGTGTGAACGGCAAGTTCTCTATTGGCTTAAGAACATTGTCAAAAACATTTGACGGATTTGCAAGTGTTTGTTCGGCAATAACCTGTGGTTCAGATTGGACTACATTATCTACTACCATATTAACAAGCGGAACATCAGAATTTGAGATTTCCATAGGTTCCATCAACTGATCAATTTGCTCTTGAGATAAAGTTAGTTCATCATGTACTTCAACCTCTACATCTTTCATTACCGATGCGGACAAAGCAGAACTCGTTTCATATTTACGTTTTGTAGTAACATGTCCAGTGTAATTCTTTATAGAGTGCTCCGATTTGTGTCCTGACACTGACATTATATCACGATCAGTAAATTTACTGACATCCAAAACAGATATACTGGTAGCACGTTTTGAATGGTTGGTGAATTGTCTAGACAAATTAGCTTGCTTTGATAGTTTTCATGAAAACTGCAAGAGTGTTTTCCCCAATGGCTGGTTCAAATACCAAACATCCTGTGTTTCATCAAATTCGTCAGCCGGACGTTGCCATAAATCATCTCTTTTTGGGTTTAGTTTGGAAAGATACTTCCTGTAACTTGAAACTGGACACAAAGGGTGACCTGAAATATACATACGAAAATCACATTTACAATGTACCCCTGGTTAACCAATATGCTGAATAAATATTGGATAAATTATAAGTTTGTCATAACATTAACAGCAAATCCTGTTTAAAAGTTACATGTATATGTACAGTTCTTTGTATATAATGCTACATGTTTACAGTATACATGTATCAAAAAGATGAAATGTTTGTTGCAGTTTTTTTTTTATTTGGGGGGGTGCAAAAAGGATAGGGTGGTCAGTTCAACTCTCACAGTAGGCATCTACATGTAATTTTGAATTATAGAACAGAGTTATTGAAAAGTGTCGGTTTTGTCGAATTGGCCGACAAAAAATCTGTATGTCTAATACAATAGGCAATTCTTGGGCCGACAGCTTAAAAATATGGTAATTGTGGTTTTACGGAAGATTTAGTATGTTTGTGCCTTTTTTTGTAGAAAATGTTTAAACCCTGCTTCAGATTATAAAATTGCTTGCTCTCTTTTTTAATATTTGCTTCAGAAGTGTTGTAAAATGTATCCAAGTTTGATGACGAAATTGATAATGTCCGACTTCTGATTTTGTAAATCAGAACCGGAACAGAAAAAAAAATCTGGATTTGGTCCGGCAGTCTTTTTTGCTTGTTGGACCAAATGTCCGGCAGAATTTATCAACTTCAGAAAGACTGATTGAATATTCTAAAAACTATAATTGGACTACCTGGAACTGCATACATATGAGCCTCAGTAACACTAGCATCAGATTCGCCTTCTCTGTGATTTTTGTCGAGCTCATCTGTTACTTGGTACACATACTCCCGGCCTTTGGAGTCTTTTGCGATATCAAAAGTGGTTTTAGTCATGCTCCTGAGATTTTCTCTTCCTCTCCTACATAAGAAAAACATAATGTCAAACCAGACTT
>MJUU01004199.1:105747-141006 GCA_002080025.1 Modiolus philippinarum
TGGGAGGGGGTCCATAGGTATGGGGTATTGTGTGAGGTTTGGATAACCATAAACCGGTTTAACCCTACCGCTTGCTTTTGCTAGTGCCGATACCAGGTCCGGCTGTCCCGATTTCCTATCGTTGTTTACGATTGTCCTTTGTCTTGTTTGTGTTTTTCCTGTGTAGTTCACTGGCAGATTCTGGCATGTGGCTATTACTTTAAGCCATTGTAGATGTTTCCTGTTATCCCCTTTGTTACATTCGCTATAAGGCACAAGCAAGGAAATGGTTTCCTGACCAATCAGCGAAAAGCAAAATTCCTTATCATTTAATTAACTAGAAATACTGAGGTCCGCCTGGCCACATATGAATACCCCCGCTTCCATTGTGTAATACAATTACATTAAACAATTGTTCAGACCAAGACCAGACCACTCATACAAGCCAAGAAAAAAAGAAGTGGTAATACTGCAGACCTAAAAACGGCTTATACATTACCCGGTACATTATAAAAATCAATCTTCAGACCAAATATGAAACCAATCCGACCTATATACAAGCTGAGAAAACTGTGACGAAAATTTCTCCTTTATAGCTATTTATAGTTAAAAATCAAAGAATCCGCAAACAGGAAGTGAATGCACAACAGACCTGTAAATGGCTTACACATTACAACTCATTACAATCCAAGTAAACTGTGACGAAAATTTCTCATACACAGTGTGTTATAGTGAAATTTCAACACATCGGCAAGCAGGAAGTGGCAACATGGCAGACATGAAACTACCTTACACATTACAAGTAATCATAATCAAGCTTCTTACCTAATATAAAATCATTCCAACATATACAAGCTGAGAAAACTGTGACCAAAATTTCTCATCCAATATGCGTTATAGTAAAACTTCAACATATCGGCAAACAGGAAGTAGTAAAACCGCAGGCTCGAAAATAGCTTACACGTTACAACTCACCATAATCAAGCTTCTGACCAAATATGAAATCATTCTAATGTATACAAGCTGAGAAAACTGTGACCAAAATTTCTCATCCATACTTTGTTACAGTAAAACTTCAACATATCGATAAACAGGAAGTAGCAACACGACAGACCCGAAAATAGCTTACACGTTACAACTTATCATAATAAAGTTTCTGACCAATATGAAATCATTCCAACACATACAAGCTGAGAAAACCGTTACCAAAATTTATCATCCATATATATATAGTGCGTTATAGTTAAACTTCAACGGACGGACGGACAGACGAACGGACTGACGGACACCGCCATCACTATATACCTGCCGCTTTTTTAAAGCGGGGGTATAATAAAATTAAAAGTTGACAATAAACACATTCCTGTTCAAAAATTAAAAAAACGGTGTTACTGTCAAGTAAGTAAAGAAAAAACGGTTTGAGGTAATCGACTCGTTGAGATTAGACTTCAGAATCCACTTGATAGGTTATAAGTTGGAATAACGAATTGCTGTTGGCAATTCGATATTACAGCAGGCAATAAGTATTCAAATGGGAACTGCGAACTCGTTTCACAGTAAGATAATTGATGATAGTTTCATCTTAATTACCTGTGTTTTAGGTCAGTTTATCAAGTGAAATTTAACGATATAAAAAAAACAGAAATTAGCCACTGCAAGCTTAGCTAATCTCGTAGTACAGCATTGCACTTATCTGTTGCACATATGGAATATTCAAAACAAATACACATGATGAAATTTACAAATAGATAGGAAATAAAACATGTCTGTTTCTCATTAATTTTAACACATCAAAAATATGTCAGTGAAACTGGAATGGACTAGAAGCATTCTTCCTAACAGAGTCGTTCATTAATAATGAGAGGTCAAAGAAAGCATCCAAAAATGCATTATAGTAGTCATCCCAAAATGCATTCTTCATACCAATATGGTTGATGTTGGGGATGTCAATGAACTGGAATGGATTTTTAACAATTCTACCTTACGAAGTCCTTAATGTGTAAAAAAAAAAGCATCCGAAGCTTGCAATGCAGCTGTTATCCCAAGATGCATCATGCATACCATGTTTTTTTAAGACATGTCAGTATGTGGGGAAAGGACTGAAGTTAACCATTCTGCCTAAGAAGTCGCCCGTGTGAAAATAAAGGCAACGGACAGTACCCAAAGCATGTATTGCAGTTTTAATCCGAAGGTACAATTTGCATACCGATATGGTTGATGTGGGACATGCCAGTAAGCAGGAATTGTTCTACCTAAAAAAAATCGATCATGCATAAAATGTAGCTCACAGACAGCATCAAAAGAATGAGCATGAAGAATCATTATAAAAGCGTTTTCTATTACTTGGATTTACCATGTATTTGTAGAGACTTTGTGTTTCATGTGCATTTACTCCATATCCTTTCATTGTTTATTGCAGCTGTCGTATTTGCGTGCATCATGCATACTAACATGCATTTCAGTAAGCAGTAATGGACTTAAATCCATCTACCTGAGTTGTTCATTTGTAAAATGTAGGCTACTGACAGCATCCTTATCATGCATTTGTAGATGTCAACCCAAAATATATTTTGAATAACTATAGTTGATATATGACATATCAGTAACTGTACATAGACTTAATAATTCTACCTAAAAAATGGCTCAAGAGTAAGCTGAAGGTTACAGACATCATCAGAAGCATGCAATGCAGCTGCCATCCTAAAATGCATCTTTCAAATACAAAAGATTACTGATGATGTTGGGTATGTCAGTAAGCAGGAATAAATTTAACCATTCTATCTGAGTAGCTCGTGTGTAAAATGCAGGTAACAGACAGCATCCCAAGCATGCAGTGCAGCTGTCATCCAAAGATGCATCAAACACACCAATATGGTTGATGTAAGACATGTTAGTAGGCAAGAATGGACTTAAATCTTTCCATTTAACCCGACTAAGACCCTCTGGGTATATCGCATAGGCTCTCTTCATGTCGTGAGGTGGGGTATCACATAAGCCCTCTTCACGTTGTGAGGTGAGCTGAAAATTGAAAAAAGGCTTCATAAAGTGATAATGTCATTTTTTATTGTAAATTTCCAATTCCCTCTGCCCCTGTGTACGGCGATATGCTTCTCAACTGTTTCACTATACTACAGCATCCTACCAATATGAAGATAACAGATGTTTATATTTTGACATTTCATTAATGTTGGCAAGAATGCTTGAAATCGACACTCCCAAAGTTCTTTGGTAGACATAATGAGTTGGTTGACCACTCAAAATTAATAGTCTTACATCCAGCGCCGAGTCATCTTATCTTAGTCATCGGATTTGACATGTCCCAGACTGCAATATTTTTTTGTTTGGAAACATATTCCTGACATGATGGGTCAGGTATGTAAACATTTATTTATAGCGATGTAACTACCCAACCTCGATAATGCCTTATAAGAACTGATGTTGTATCACCGGGAACGTTGAAAAAGTTACACCACAAAGCAGAAGAAGCCAGTTATATGTAAGGCAAAGTAATAACATTGCTTGTATCTATTTCACCATCTCTGTATGAATAACTAGATATCTCTGCGTGCCAACAGAACATATATCTTCAGAAACATCTGAAAATATCTTGCTCATTTTATCCTCTGAGCTGTCGTTGTTTAACCCAATTAATGGCCTTCCCCTCCTCCTTATTCAGCTTAATTATTACTGCAAGTGATATTAAATTAATCAACATTTTTTTATTAAAATATACAAAGACTGTATTTACAAGTAAAGAAATGTCCATACAAATATTGCACTATATGCCTTCAGCTGAGATATTCCAAACTTGCCTTGGCTTTCTCCATCTCATGAAGAAATGAATAAAACTGTGGTAATGTTAATTCTGCAATTAAAATAGAAACGACATTGTAGTCAATTCGTTTGTATTGTTTCACTGTGTGTGATATTATTAACTAAGAATAACAAAACAACACATTGCTTTTAAAGATAAAACAGTGTTCATTTTTTCTTTTGCATTTTACAAATCCTATTCACTGTTCTCTTAAGTTACATCTGATTTGCTTGCTGATTAATGTAATCTTTTAACAAGTTAAACCATGTATCACTAAAATTTAAAAGAGAAGAAGATCTTTGAAAAGTTTAAGAGGGACAGCGAACAGACAGACACCAAGTGATGGCAAAAGCTCACCATGGCTTTAGCCAGGTGAGCTAAAATGTACTTTGGCAATAAACATATGCTGGTGTTTACGATTCAGACACGATAACATAGAAGGCTCAGCCTAATATCGCTTCATTTTTAAAGACAATATTTTCATGAAACCGGTTTCCAAACAGAATACCATATTATGGGGTCCTTTTATATATAAAACATGAAAGGATATGGAGTAAATTCACATGATACAAAGTCTTTACAAATACATGGTACAACCAGGCAAAGAAACAATGCTTTTATTGTTGTTCTTCATCTTGAAGTCACCATGAGGTCTTCAACAACGATTTTTGCTCATACCTCATAGTAAGTTTGGTGGAATTCTTTGCTAAATGTCGATCAACGCTACATCCATGTTTTTTCTGGTCATTGATGTGGGATCGTCAACAAACAAATTCAACTGGCAAAGTGTTCTTAGAATCACTTCCATCCGTCGCCTGACAAAAGCACTAGTGTCTTAAGCTAGTGGACAATTACAACATATCGACAAACACAGGGCAGTAGTCAGAATAACATTCGGAAATTGCAAAAAATAAATAAATGTCAAATTTGAAAGTATGATAGTATATCCATATGAACAAGAGCTGTCGCCGAATGGCAATCAGGTTTACCCACACTCATTGAACCCTGGACCCAAAAATTCATGTTTTCATTACTTTTTGTAATTAAGTCCACATTTCACGAAAAATTCATTTTTTCACTACATTTCGTAACAAAGTCCACATTTCGTGAAACAGGAAGTACACATCAGACAGGACTCTAAACACGACATTCCTTACAACTAACCATATAGAGGCTGCATACCAATTTTGAAATCAATCCCTCTTGTAGAAGCTGAGAAGAATGCGACGAAAAATTCATGTTTTCACCACATTTCGCAACAAAGTCCACATTTCGTCAAACAGGAAGTACAAATCAGACAGGACTCAAAATAGGACGGTCCTTACAACTAACCATATAGAGGCTGCATACCAATATTGAAATCAACCCCTCTTGTAGAAGCTGAGAAAAATGCGACGAAAAATTAATGTTTTCACTACAGTTTGTAACTAAATCCACATTTCGTCAAACAGGAAGTACATATCAGACAGGACTCAAAATAGGACGTTCCTTACAACTAACCATATAGAGGCTGCATACCAATTTTGAAATCAATCCCTCTTGTAGAAGCTGAGAAAAACGCGACGAAAAATTCATGTTTTCACTACATTTCGCAACAAAGTCCACATTTCGTCAAACAGGAAGTACACATCCGACAGGACTCAAAATAGGACGTTCCTTACAACAAACCATATAGAAGCTGCATACCAATTTTGAAATCCCTCTTGTAGAAGCTGAGGAAATGCGACGAAAAAATTCATGTTTTCACTACATTTCGTGACATAGTCCACATTTTGTCAAATAGGAAGTACACATCGGACAGGACTCAAAATAGAACGTTCCTTACAACTAACGATATAAAGGCTGCATACCAATTTTGAAATCAATCCCTCTTGTAGAAGCTGAGAAAAATGCGACGAAATTTTTTTTTCGGACGCACGGACGAACGGACGGACAAGGTGAATGCAGTATACCCCTCTCTTTAGAGTTGGGGTATAAAAATCCTCTCACTAACAAGTACACCATAACTGAAGTATTGGGTACACGTCTCTCTCACGGGATATCTTGTTACAGATTCCACACTGCAGGAGAAAAAAAACTTATACTTAAATGTTTCTGAACTGGAGTAAATTTGAAGCACTTCTAAATCGATCAAAATTTTCAATCAAAAGGGTAAAAGAATAAAAGGCATCTTTCTGGATTGAACAAAATAGATGTTTGGTGGAACATACAGGCACTGAAATGGTCTGAAGGCCTGATTTTCATGCTGCACATTCAACAGACTGAGAATGTTAACAATTTTACTTACCCATATATGTGTTTTTGGTGCCATTGCCAGTGTTTATTACTAATTTCAGCTACAAAATATAATAAGTAATCAAAAATAATGTTTTTCACATTGTTATTGTTTTTTGTTTCAACTTTCAACCAAATAATTATTTTTTTGGAGGTTGAGGTTTCAAATCTCACTGAGGGCACTAAATTAAGTTTATGAATCTAGAGCATGCCTTGTATGGTTAACCTTAAAATGCTACTGTTCAGCGATTGATTAATTGTTCAACATCCAGTGATCACAGTTATGTTCAGAACTATGTTTGTCAATACTAAACAGAGAAACTGTATATGCTGTGAAGCAGAAAGCTTTGATTACCAATTTGTATGACTTTGATACATAACCAAATAGCCATTCATGCTTCGTTTTGGGTCGTTTTAAACTGGAGATGGGATGCTGTCTCCTTGACATTTACCCCATTCAAATACAGCTATATGCATGAAAATTTTTATGTCCACACTTAATTTAAATAAACAATCGAAAACGTCTTTCATGATTAAAAATTTCAATCATAAGTCTTACTGAAAGACAACACCAAAACAAAAATAAAAGTGAAAGACAAGTAACAAAACAGAAACTCGGGACATGTGAATTGGTATGAACGCTAGCAAAATGTACCACTATGGTTAAACCTGCCTTTTTGGCACCAAAGTCTTCCCTGTACCTTTCAGATATAGTGTAATTATCACTCTAATCAAACCAAATACATACAGACTACTTACTACAAAACCAGAGAAGAACCAGACAAAACAGGAAAGATAAGGAATCAGCAGTATGAAGGCGAAGACGTGAAATGTATGTTTGAAATCCTCGGGTAACTAAAACTAAAAGCTAATTTAACTGATTCATACAGAATATCAGTATATCTGCATCCACAGAAGACCCTATCAAATGTATCAATTTAATTAAAAGAGCAGAGAAATGCAATCATAAACAAGAAGTTCCATCTTTAAAAAGTATGCCATCTTATCATATAGAGACAGCATACTAACCTTAAAATAAGTCATCACACTATCTTTAGTAACTAATTAGACCTTATGTAAGTAAGCTACATTCTAATTCGTCAATAGCCCTCAAATTTTTTGGCAAACACCACATATCCGAGATGCTTGTCATGGTATTTGTCCCGGAGTCATCTGCGTGTTTTAATGATAGACACATTCAGTGTAATTAAACATATATATCATGAAAGTCGAGGAATTTGCCAAAAATACAAGTCGTAGGGCGTTAAAATTTCCCTGAGCCTCTGATATGTGGTGTTTCATGGTGGATAAATATAAATTTTTGACAATACTCCTCATTATCATGATATATCTGTTAAAATATACATGTATTATTATATTGGGAAAAGACTTGGTCAAATTTTGCATTCTAATCTTTGCATTGTAGCTCATTGAATCAGCATCTTTTCACAAAAAATATTAATTACTCCCCACTTTGTCAATGCAGTGCTATTGAAACAACGGAACAATATTTATTACACTGTACCCCGCTATGATAGACTTAGATAACAATTCATTGAAAATATTCTTGATGACCCACCAATTTCATGTGACGACTTACTTTGTAGATTGTCACTTATGAAAAGAAAGTTGCAATTTTTTTCTGGCAGTGCAGTCCTTTATAATAATTTTGAAACGATTTCAGGGAATTAGTTCACCACGACTGTTTAAAACTAAGCATGCCGTCCCTAAATAATTAGTCATACAGACGCTTTAATTGTCTTGGATGTCACACTGGTATTTTGTCATTGCCTGTGATGTTTGAGATATAGATTTGTCATTTTAATTGTCTGTTTACTAAAGATAATAACATGCTTTTCGAACTTTAACCTTGGTGCTGTTCCAAGGGGAAGAGAAGTAATATGTACAAGTACAATTCATGTTATTGGTTTTGTTTAAGGGTTCGAAAAATGGGATTTTCTAATAAGCCAAACAACATATTTTGCACCAACTTCTATTAGCTGGCTGTTTGACAGGTGTGACACATGGAGCAGATCATGCTTATTATTCTGGATCACCTGATGATATCTCCAGTTTTCAGTCATGGCTCAGTTTTGTGATTTTCTTGTTCATTTTATGTTAAATCCTATGTCTCTGTTGTGTTTTCTCTTTTTATGTTGCGTCTGATTGCCATGTTTTTTATTTCCCTTTTTTGCTTTTTTGTGTCAGTATTCGTTTGCCAATGTATCCACATCTTTTGAATAATGAAGTTAAGGTTTAGAAGCCATGAAAACAAAAGGTTCTGTACAACTCATCATGCTGCATACCAAGTTCTAAAGTAATATCTCTAATATAAGCTAGGGAAAATGTGACCAAAAAATTTAAGTTACGCTGTAAAGTCTTTTAAAAAAGGTCTAACATATTGCATATAGTTACAAAATCGCTATATTATAAATGTACATCGTTCAATGACCTATATGTAATATATTTCTATCAAAAATTACCATTAAAATAACATAGGAACAATAAAATTGGCAAACATTTTTTATCTCATATAAAAATTATAGAAAAAACACATTCCAGAATTTCAATATATTTATTNGTCACATGATTTTGGGTCCGACAGATAGGGTTCGCCGTAAGCTACCTATGGACCAAATATAAAGTTCCTACATCAAAGGCTTCTGTATTAAAACTTGAGTTTACGCCGCCGTCGCCGTCACCGTCGCCGTCGCCGTCATACTTTGCACGCCTATGTCTCGCTTTCGCGACTTTCGTCGCGGGCGAGACAAAAATCACCATTAAAATAACATAGGAACAATAAAATTGGCAAACATTCTTTATCTCATATAAAAATTATAGAAAAAACACATTCCAGAATTTCAATGTATTTATTGTACTGTAATTGTATTTTATTGTAATTCAATGTACTGCCCAATTTGTATAAACTAAGGTATGATTATTCATCTTTTGTTTACCTCTGCAATAAATATTTACCTGTAAGCATGTGTTACCTACTTTGCCTTCCTCTATAATCAATATTTACCTGTAGAAAAATATTGCCTTTTTGGTCTACCTCTATTACCAATATTTACCTGTAGAAAGGTATTGCCTGCTTTGTCTACCTCTATAATCAATATTTACCTGTAGAAAGGTATTACTTACTTTGTCAACCTCTATAATCAATATTTATCTGTAGAAAGGTATTGCCTACTTTGTCTATCTCTATAATCAATATTTACCTATAGAAAGGTATTGCTAACTTTGTCTACCTCTATAATCAATATTTACCTGTAGAAAGGTATAGCCTACTTTGTTTATCTCTATAATCAATATTTACCTGTAGGAAGGTATTGCTTACTTTGTCTACCCTATAATCAATATTTACCTGTAGAAAGGTAGTGCTACTTTCTCTACCTCTATAATCAATATTTACCTGTAGAAAGTATTGCCTACTTTGTCTACCCTATAATCAATATTTACCTATAGAAAGGTATTGCCTACTTTATCTACCTCTATAATCAATATCTACCTGTAGAAGGATATTGCCTACTTTGTCTACCTCTATAATCAATATTTACCTATAGAAAGGTATTGCCTACTTTATCTACCTCTATAATCAATAGAAGATGAAGAACAACAATAAAAGCGTTATTCCATTGCTTGGTTTTACCATGTATTTGTAGACATTTTGTCTCATTTGCATTTACTCCATATCCCTTCATTGTTAATGGAATGCACCTTCCATATTTTGTCCCGTATGGTGTCACCACTGCACTATCAGGTTTTGTTTTGTGACGTCGTGATATCGGGAAAAATCACGCACCAAGAACAATATTTGAACATGCGTAAAATACCAGTTTTCCCGCGAACTACCTGATAGTGCAGCAGCGACACCAATCGGAAAAAGCATGATGGTGAATTCCATTGCCTACTCTGTCTACCCTTTAATCTATTTACCTGTATAAAGGTTTTGCCTACTTTGTCTACCTATATAGTCAAATTAACCTGTAGAAAGGTATTGCCTATTTTGTTTACCCTATAATCAATATTTACCTGTAGAAAGGTATTGCTACTTCCTCTACCTCTATAATCAATATTTACCTGTAGAAAGTATTGCCTACTTTGTCTACCCTATAATCAATATTTACCTGTAGAAAGGTATTGCCTTCTTTGTCTACCTTAATAATCAATATTTACCTGTAGAAAGCTATTGCCTACTTTGTCTACCCTATAATCCATATTTACCTGTAAAAAGGTACTGCTTACTTTGTCTACCTCTATTATCAATATTTACTACATTGTCTACCTCTATAATCAATATTTAGCTGTAGAAAGGTATTGCCTACTTTATCTACCTCAATACTCAATATTTACCTGTAGAAAGGTATTACCTACTTTGTGTACCTCTATAATCAATATTTACCTGTATTTACCTGTAGAAAGGTATTGCCTACTTTGTCTACCTCGATAATCAATATTTACCTGTAGAAAGGTATTACCTACTTTGTCTACCCTATAACTAATATTTACCTGTAGAAAGGTATTGCCTACTTTGTCTACCTCACTGCTGGCAGCTGTCACTACAAAGAGATACAAATAATATCTTTTTTTTTTTGATAATGACTAAAGAATGTCAAGGATATTGTAGGCCTTTATTACAATCTAGAAAAAAAATCTGACATAGAAATTTAAATTAAATGAAACAAATTACAATACAAGTAGTAATATAAAAATAAAGAAATATTTTTTATTATAATAAATTAGATTTTTATCAGTATTTAAAACATCACTCTAATTTTGCAAATTTACAACCTGATCACTTTTCTCATCATTCACTGTGAATCTTACCCTAAATTAACAGCACTATCACTTTGTCACCATTCACTATGACTCTTGCCCAAATTTAACTATATCATAACTTTTTCACCTGTCACAATGACTCTTGTTTAAATTCTGACAGCATTATCAACTTTGTCGTGATTCACTTTCAATGTTGTCCTGTCATGATTCACTATGACTGTTGTCCTGTCATGATTCACTGTGACTGTTGTCCTGTCATGATTCACTATGACTGTGGTCCGAAATTTACAGCAATATCACTTTTGTCACCATACTCTATGTCTCTTTCCAAAAATTTACAGCAATATCACTTTTGTCACCATACTCTTTGTCTCTTTTTCCAAAATTTACAGCATTATAACCTTTGTCATCTGTCACTGTGACTCTTGCTGAAAACTTTCAACATTATCATCTCTGTCATCATTAACTAGTGAACCCTGCCCAAGTATACAGTCCTATCTCCTCTGTCACCATTAACTAGTGAACCCTGCCCAAGTATACAATGGTATCATCTCTGTCACCATTAACTAGTGAACCCTGCCCAAGTATACAGTCCTATCTCTTCTGTCACCATTAACTAATGAACCCTGGCCAAGTATACAGTCCTATCTCTTCTGTCACCATTTACTAATGAACCCTGCCCAAGTATACAGTCCTATCTCCTCTGTCACCATTAACTAATGAACCCTGCCCAAGTATACAGTCCTATCTCCTCTGACACCATTAACTAGTGAACCCTGCCCAAGAATACATCTCCTCTGTCATCTTTCACTATAATTACTGCCCAAATTTTACAGCATTAACACCTTTGCTACCATTCACTGATTCTTGTCGAACATTTACAGCATTAACACCTTTGTTACCATTTACTGACTCTTGTCCAAATTTTACAGCATTAACACCTTTGTAACTATTTACTGACTCTTGCCCAAATTTTACAGCATTAACACCTTTGTTACCATTCACTGACTCTTGCCCAAATTTTATGGCATTAACACCTTTGCTACCATTCACTGATTCTTGTCCAAAATAACACCATTGTTACCATTCACTGACTCTTGCCCAAATTTTACAGCATTAACACCTTTGTTACCATTCACTGACTCTTGTCCAAAATTTACAGCATTTTCACTTCTTCAGACACTATTTGCTAATCATACCAAAAATTTACAGCCTCAACATTTTTTTACCACTGACTATGACCTTTGACCCAAAACTATCCAGCATTATCACTTTATTCACCATTCATTATGACTCTTGTCCAAAATTTACAGCCTAATCACATTTGTCAACAGTCAGTCAATATTGTCAGTCAATACACTACAATGTCAGTCAATACACTAAAATGTCAGTCAATACACTACAATGTCAGTCAATACCCTACAAGCTACATTTCAGTAAACATACCTCCAAATTTCCATTCCATATCTATCAGCTGGTTAACTGTCAATGTTTGTCCTAATGCTCCTTTAGAAAGTGCTGCCAAATTGTTGTTCCACTGTTAAAAATTGATGTTTGTCATTTAGTTTAAGGGAGTACGAGTGTCAGAAATTTTGTAATTAGAATTAAAATTCTGACCTTTTGTTTTGAAGAGCACTACGAATGGAACAACTTGAGCAAAAAATTTGAAAATCCATGTAGGAATTTTTTATATATAAGACGTCAAGATTTTGGCGGGAAACAGATCTCTCTAGAGTTTTCCTTCAATTTGCATAAGATGTTTATATGCCTTTAAATATATAAAATTATAATTGGAAGTTGATTAAATTTTATACACAGTCTATTTTATGTATTTTAAAGTGACTTATGACCAAGAAAATGTGATCCGTGTGCAAAAAAAATTTAGCACTGTTTGAATTGATAAAATCCCAAGGATATAGAATGCTTCTGAAATCTGATACTCGTACTCCCTTAATACATAATCTTTGTTTTCACATAGATAAATGAGAAGTATAACTACATACATCATTTAATTCTTTTCCTTAAATGATCTACAATTATTGTGGAAATTGCAATCAGAATACATTCCCTACCTAAACATGAACAAGTTAGGATTATAACTTTCATATTTTATTTTCTGATCACTTTTTTTCTGTTTCCATGGGAACATTATGATCTGAGTTATCTCTTTACGAGTGTTACAGGCCAAACTCTTACTTTCCTGATAATACGATACTAGACATTGAAGGGATGGCAGCCATCTCTGTGGGCCCCGCTGTATACAAGTACAAAGTTAAGTGTGTGTGGACACAATACAGGTGTGGACACAGTACAAGTGTGGACACAACACAAGTATAAGCACAATCATATCATCAATGTATAAACAGAATGTAATACCTAAAAGCAATAATCTGACCTTGAAACCAAAGGTCAAGGTCAAAGGTCACCAATCATGGTTCATGGCACATTGTCTTCAAATGATCTATGTACATGCAAAATATCAAAAGCTTACTTCAAATGACATAACAGTTATAGCCCAGACACAACTTGTCATTAGAAAAGCAAACAATCCGACCTTGAAGACAAAGGTCAAGGTCAAAGGTCACCAATCATGGATCATGACACATTGTCTTAAAGTGATCTATCTACATGCAAAATATCAAAAGCCTATCTCAAAAGACAAACTAGAGGCTCAGACACTGAGCCTGTATCGCTCACCTGACAAAATGCTGAACAGCAGGATTTTTCTATGTTCTGTATGGTGGCCATGATTTTTATGTGAATTTCCCATAGGGCCAAAATAAACTTTGTTCTGTGCTGGCGGCCATGTTTTTCATTGGATCAGAACAAATAACTAAATACCGAAGTTACTGTGAATTTACTTTCTGCATATGCGCATTTCGACAACTTATGTCTCAACAAAATGAGCAATCTTTGTTAAGGACCTGCAGTTCATCATTCCTGTAAAGATTGGTTGAATTTGCTTCAGCGGTTCCAGAGGAGAAGAAAATGTAAATTTTCCCTTAGGTCCAATATTAAACCTTAGTTCCAAGCTGGGAGCCATGTATTTTATTGGATGGAAATGAGCAACCTTTGTAAAGGACCTTGAAAAACATCATTCCTGTAAAGTTTGGTTGAATTTGCTTCAGTGGTTTCAAAGGAGAAGATGAAAATGTGAATTTCCCTTAGGGCCAATGTTAAACTATGTTCAGTACTGGCGTCCATGTTTTTTATCGGATTGGAACGAAATGAGCAATCTTTGTAAAGGACCTTCAGTTCATCATTCCGGTAAAGTTTGGTTGCATTTGCTTCAGTGGTTTCAGAGAAGAGGAAGAAAATGTGAATTTTCCCATAGGGTTCATTGTTAAACCTAAGTTCCGTGCTGATGGCCATGTTTTTTATCGGATCGGAAAGAAATGAGCAATCTTTGTAAAACATCTTCTATACATCATTCCTGTAAAGTTTGGTTGAATTTGCTTCAGTGGTTTCAGAGAAGTTGAAAATGTGATTTTTCCCATGGAGCCAATGTTAAACTATCTTCTGTGCTGGCGGCCATGTTTTTTATCAGATCAGAACAAAATGAGCAATCTTTGTTCAGGACCTCAAGTTCATCATTCCTGTAAAGTTCGGTTGAATTTGCTTCAGCGGTTTCAGAGGAGAAGAAGAAAATGTGAATTTTTTTCCAATGGGTTCAATGTTAAACCTAAGTTCTGCGCTGGCGGCCATGTTTTTTATAGGATCGGAAAGAAATGAGCAATCTTTGTAAAACATCTTCCATACATCATTCCTGTAAAGTTTGGTTGAATTTGCTTTAGTGACTTCAGAGGAGAAGTTGAAAATATGAATTTCCCATAGGGCCAATGTTAAACTATGTTCCGTGCTGGCGGCCATGTTTTTTATCGGATCAGAACAAAATGAGCATTCTTTGTTAAGGACCCTTAGTACATCATTCCTGTAAAGTGTGGTTGAATTTGCTTCAGTGGTTTCAGAGCAGAAGATGAAAATGTGATTTTTCCCATAGGGTCCAATGTTAACATAAGTTCCACGCTGGCGGCCATGTTTTTTGTCGGATCGGAACAAAATGAGCAATCATTGCAAAGGACCTACCATACATCATTCCTGTAAAGTTTGGTTGAATATGTACAGCTGTTTCAGAGCAGAAGATGAAAATGTGAATTTCCCATAGGGCCAATGTTAAACTATGTTCCGTGCTGGCGGCCATATTTTTTTCTGGGATTGGAACGAAATGAGCAATCTTTGTTTAGGGCCTTTAGTTCATCATTCCTGTAAAGTTTGATTGAATTTGCTTCAGCGGTTTCAGAGCAGAAGAAGAAAATGTGAATTTTCCCATAGGGTCCAATGTTAAACCTAAGTTCCGCGCTGGCGGTCATGTTTTTTATCGGATCGGAACGAAATGAGCAATCTTTGTAAAGGACCTTCCATACATCATTCCTGTAAAGTTTGGTTGAATTTGCTTTAGTGGTTTTAGAGGAGAAGATAAATATTTGAAAAGTTTAACGGACGGACGGACGACGGACGGAAGGACGACGGACGCCAAGTGATGGCAATAGCTCACACTGACCCTTCGGGTCAGGTGAGCTAAAAAAAGATATAGCCCTGACACGACTTGTCACTACAAAAGCAAAAATCTTACCTTGAAGACAAAGGTCAGGGTCAAAAGTCACCAATCACTGTTCATGACACATCATCTTGAAGTTATGTATCTACATGGGAAATATCAAAAGCCTATCTCAAAAGACAAACTAGAGTCTCAGAGACTGAGCCTGTATCGCTCACCTGACACGACGTTAAACTATGTTCTGCACTGGAGGCCATGTTTTTGTCGGATCAAAATGAAATGAGAAAATTTTGTAAAGCATTCCTGTACAATTTGGTTGAAATTGCTTCAGCCCTTTCAGGGGAGAACATGAAAATGTGATTTTCCAATAGATTCCAATATTAAACTTAAGTTCTGTGCTGGCTGCCATGTTTTTTTCATCAGATCTGAATGTAATGAGCAATCTTTGTACATAATTCCTCCTAAGTTTGGTTGAATTTGTTTCAGTGATTTCAGAGGAGATGATGAAAATGTGATTTTTTGCATAGGGTTCAATGTTAAACCTAAGTTCCACACTGGCAATCATTTTTTTTTTTGGTCAGATCTGAACAAAATATGCAATCTTTGGAAAGAACCTTTAGTTAATCATTCCTGTAAAGTTTGGTTGAATTCAATGCTCCAGTGGTTTCAGAAGAGAAGATGAAAATATGATTTTCCCCATAGGGTCAAATGTTAAACTATGTCCCATGCTGGTCGCCATATTTTTTCTCTGATCAAAACAAAATAAGCAATCTTTGTTAAGGACCTTTAGTACATCCTTCCTGTAAAGTTTGGTTCAATTTGCTCCAGTGGTTTCAGAGGAGAAGATTAAAATGTGATTTTCCCTTATGGTCCAATGTTAAACCATGTTCCATGCTGGCGACCATGTTTTGTGGTGGATTGAAAGGAAATGAGCAATCTTTGTTAAGGACCCTTAGAACATAATTCCTGTAAAGTTTGGTTGAATTTGCCTCAGCCGTTTCAGAGTAGAAGATGAAAATGTGATTTTCCCATAGGGTCCAATGTTGAACCTTAGTTCCGTGCTGGCGGCCATGTTTTTTATCGGATCGGAACGAAATCTTTGTAAAGAACCTTCCATACATCTTTCCTGTAAAATTTGGTCTAATTTACTTCAGTGGTTTCAGAGAAGAAGATGAAAATGTGACTTTCCCAAAGGGTCCAATGACAAACCATGTTCCGTGCTGGCAGCCATGTTTTTCGTCGGATCGGAAGGATATGAGCAATCTTTGTTAAGGACCTTTAGTCCATCATTCCTGTAAAGTTTGGTTGAATTTGCCTCAGCTGTTTCAGAGCAGAAGATGAAAATTTGATTTTTGCCATAGGGTCCAATGTTAAACATAAGTTCCGCGCTGGTGGCCGTGTTTTTTATCGCATTGAAAAGAAATGAGCTATCTTTGTAAAGGACCTTCCATACATCATTCCTGTAAAGTTTGGTTGAATTTGCTTCAGCTGTTTCAGAGCAGAAGATGAAAATGTGATTTTCCATAGGGTCCAATGTAAATCCTTGTTATGTGCTGGCGGCCATGTTTTTTGTCGGATCGGAATGAAATGAGATATCTTTGTTAAGGACCTTTAGTACATCATTTCTGTAAAGTTTGGTTGAATTTGCTTCAGTGGTTTCAAAGCAGAAGATGAAAATGTGATTTTTCCCATAGGGTCCAATGTTAAACCTAAGTTCCGCACTGGCGGCCATGTTTTTATCAGATCGGAACGAAATGAGCAATCTTTGTAAAGGACCTTTAGTACAACATTCATGTAAAGTTTGGTTGAATTTGCTTCAGTGGTTTAAAAGCAGAAGATGAAAATGTGAATTTTCCGATAGGGTCCAATGTAAAATCTTGTTCCGTGCTGGCGGCTATGTTTTTTGCCGGATCGGAACGAAATGAGCTATCTTTGTTAAGGAACTTTAGTACATCATTCCTGTAAAGTTTGGTTGAATTTGCTTCAGTGGTTTCAAAGCAGAAGATGAAAATGTGAATTTTCCCATAGGGTCCAATATTAAACCTAAGTTCTGTGCTGGCTGCCATGCTTTTTTATCAGATCTGAATGTAATGAGCAATCTTTGTTAAGGACGTTTAGTACATAATTCCTCCTAAGTTTGGTTGAATTTGTTTCAGTGATTTCAGAGGAGATGATGAAAATGTGATTTTTTGCATAGGGTTCAATGTTAAACCTAAGTTCCACACTGGCAATCATTTTTTTTGTCAGATCTGAACAAAATATGCAGTCTTTGGAAAGAACCTTTAGTTAATCATTCCTGTAAAGTTTGGTTGAATTCAATGCTTCAGTGGTTTCAGAAGAGAAGATGAAAATATGATTTTCCCCATAGGGTCAAATGTTAAACTTTGTCCCATGCTGGCCGCCATATTTTTTCTCTGATCGGAACAAAATAAGCAATCTTTGTTAAGGACTTTTAGAAATCATTCCTGTAAAGTTTGGTTCGATTTGCTCCAGTGTTTCAGAGGAGAAGATCCCTTATGGTCCAATGTTAAACCATGTTCCATGCTGGCGACCATGTTTTGTGGTGGATTGAAAGGAAATGAGCAATCTTTGTTTAGGACCTTAAGAACATAATTCCTGTAAAGTTTGGTTGAATTTCCCTCAGCCATTTCAGAGTAAAAGATGAAAATGTGATTTTCCCATAGGGTCCAATGTTGAACCTAAGTTCCGTGCTGGTGGCCATGTTTTTTATCGGATCTGAACGAAATGAGCAATCTTTGTAAAGAACCTTCCATACATCTTTCCTGTAAAATTTGGTCTAATTTGCTTCAGTGGTTTCAGAGAAGAAGATGAAAATGTGACTTACCCATAGGGTCCAATGTTAAACAATGTTCCGTGCTGGCAGCCATGTTTTTCGTCAGATCGGAAGGATATGAGCAATCTTTGTTAAGGACCTTTAGTCCATCATTCCTGTAAAGTTTGGTTGAATTTGCTTCAGTGGTTTCAAAGCAGAAGATGAAAATGTGAATTTTCACATAGGGTCCAATGTAAATCCTTGTTCCGTGCTGGCGGCCATGTTTTTTGCCGGATCGGAACGAAATGAGCTATCTTTGTTATGGACCTTTAGTACATCATTCCTGTAAAGTTTGGTTGAATTTGCTTAAGTGGTTTCAAAGCAGAAGATGAAAATATGAATTTTCCCATAGGGTCCAATATTAAACCCAAGTTCTGTGCTGGCTGCCATGTTTTTTTTATCATATCTGAATGTAATGAGCAATCTTTGTTAAGGACGTTTAGTACATCATTCCTCCTAAGTTTGGTTGAATTTGTTTCAGTGATTTCAGAGGAGACGATGAAAATGTGATTTTTTGCATAGGGTTCAATGTTAAACCTAAGTTCCACGCTGGCAATCATTTTTTTTTTTGGTCAGATCTGAACAAAATATGCAGTCTTTGGAAAGAACCTTTAGTTAATCATTCCTGTAAAGTTTGGTTGAATTCAATGCTTCAGTGGTTTCAGAAGAGAAGATGAAAATATGATTTTCCCCATAGGGTCAAATGTTAAACTTTGTCCCATGCTGGCCGCCATATTTTTTCTCTGATCGGAACAAAATAAGCAATCTTTGTTAAGGACTTTTGGAAATCATTCCTGTAAAGTTTGGTTCAATTTGCTCCAGTGGTTTCAGAGGAGAAGATTAAAATGTGATTTTCCCTTATGGTCCAATGTTAACCATGTTCCATGCTGGCGATCATGTTTTGTGGTGGATTGAAAGGAAATGAGCAATCTTTATTAAGGACCTTAAGAACATAATTCCTGTAAAGTTTGGTTGAATTTCCCTCAGCCATTTCAGAGTAGAAGATGAAAATGTGATTTTCCCATAGGGTCCAATGTTGAACCTAAGTTCCGTGATGGCGGCCATGTTTTTTATCGGATCTGAACGAAATGAGCAATCTTTGTAAAGAACCTTCTATTCATCTTTCCTGTAAAATTTGGACTAATTAGCTTCAGTGGTTTCAGAGAAGAAGATAAAAATGTGACTTTCCCATAGGGTCCAATGTTAAACAATGTTCCGTGCTGGCAGCCATGTTTTTCGTCGGATCGGAAGGATATGAGCAATCTTTGTTAAGGACCTTTAGTCCATCATTCCTGTAAAGTTTGGTTGAATTTGTCTCAGCTGTTTCAGAGCAGAAGATGAAAATGTAATTTTTCCCATAGGGTCCAATGTTAAACATAAGTTCTGCGCTGGTGGCCGTGTTTTTTATCGCACTGAAAAGAAATGAGCTATCTTTGTAAAGGACCTTCCATACATCATTCCTGTAAAGTTTGGTTGAATTTGCTTCAGCTGTTTCAGAGCAGAAGATGAAAATGTGATTTTCCCATAGGGTCCAATGTAAACCCTTGTTACGTGCTGGCGGCCATGTTTTTTGTCGGATCGGAACGAAATGAGCTATCTTTGTTGAGGACCTTTAGTACATCATTTCTGTAAAGTTTGGTTGAATTTGCTTCTGTGGTTTCAAAGCAGAAGATGAAAATGTGATTTTTCCCATAGGGTCCAATGTTAAACCTAAGTTCCGCACTGGCGGCCATGTTTTTTATCGGATCGGAACGAAATGAGCAATCTTTGTAAAGGACCTTTAGTACAACATTCCTGTAAAGTTTGGTTGAATTTGCATCAGTGGTTTCAGATCAGAAGATGAAAATAAGATTTTCCCATAGGGTCCAATGTAAATCCTTGTTCCATGCTGGCGGCCATGTTTTTTGCCGGATCAGAACGAAATGAGCTATCTTTGTTAAGGACCTTTAGTACATCATTCCTGTAAAGTTTGGTTGAATTTGCTTCAGTGGTTTCAAAGCAGAAGATGAAAATGTGAATTTTCCCATAGGGTCCAATGTTAAACCTAAGTTCCGTGCTGGCGGCCATGTTTTTTATCGGATCAGAACGAAATGAGCAATCTTTGTAAAGGACCTTTAGTACAACATTCCTGTAAAGTTTGGTTGAATTTGCTTCAGTGGTTTCAGAGGAGAAGATGATTATGTGAAAAATTAACGGACGATGGACGACGGACGCCAAGTGATGGCAATAGCTCACACTGACCTTTCGGGTAAGTTGAGCTAAAAAGTTATAGCACGGACACGACTTTGTTACGGACGGACCCACGCACGCATGGATGGACAGAGCGATTACTATAGGGCATCTACTACTATGTGGCGGTTGCCCTAATAATTCCAATCCCTATTTCCATTTCATTATCTACCTTCAGGGCATTTCTCCCCTCACCCTTACACAACAACATATATATTCAACAATAAGGCATTGAACTACTCCGAATATATTTGGATTTAACAAGACCTGTTGTGGAATGGCAACCACTTATCGAACACTGAATGAATATGAAGAGCAAATTTAAGTGTAAGAGGACACAATACTGGTGTTGACAAAATATAACTGTGGACAAAAACAACCATACAATCCTCAAAATACAAATGTCTGAGGCATGAAGTTGCAAAGAAATATGAGACAACTTGACAGAATTTGACAGGATTGTTGAGAATTTGGTGGTTACATAGAACATCAATTTATGCTTTATTGTCCTCAGTAACTTATTGTTTTTCAACATTTGAAACACCATTATACAGTTAACACATTTGGAGATACAACATGTAACAGAACACAATGCCTCTTTATTCCTTTCTATTTCTAACAGACAGATATGCATCAAGTAGGTAAGCACACCATTGTAGAGCAAATTGAGGAATATGTCAAGTTTGGAAAATGAAAGGAAAAAAAGCACCAAGTCTGTAAACAGGAAGTAGTTCAGCAATGTGGCATACAAGGGGAGATACAGTACTACCCCATTCTGAGAATCTATGCCAAATATCAAGTGGTTGTCATGTGTAGTTGATGTGAAGAGTGAATGAAAAAGTCAAATTTGGAAAATAAAAGTTAATAAAGCACCATATTAGTTAACAGGAAGTAAATCAGCAATATGGCTGACAAGAGGAGACTCAGTACAGTACTCATACTCAAGCTCCATGCCAAATATCAAGAGGCTGTGATGTGTGGTTGCTAAGAAAAGTCCCATTCAGATAATGAAAGTAAAAAGAGCACCAAGTCGGTAAACAGTTAGCAGTTCAGTAAGGGTCCATTCAGTAATATGGCTGAAAAGGGGAGATGCAATAAAGTACCATATATTGAAGCTCCATGCCAAATACTGTGGAAGTACTTTTATTCGTGGACACCAATTTTCGTGGATTTCATAAAAAGTGCTATTTCGTGGGTACTTGAATTCGTGGTTTCGAGTTCTGTGCATTACAACTCTGGGGAAAATGTATTTCGTTGGGAACTTAATTTCGTGATTTAAGCGAACCACGAAATCCACGAAAATTGGAACCCCACAAACAATTATACTTTCACAGTATCAAGTAATTATGATGTGTGGTTGCTGAGAAAAGTCTGATGAAAAAATCTCATTCAAAAAATGAAAGTAAAAAATTCACAAAGTCGGTAAACAGGAATAGTGATTTGATATGGCCAAAAAGAGGAGGCGCAGTATAGGACTCCATGAAGCGCCAAAACCAAAATATCATGTGGCTGTGATATGCAGGTGCAGAGAAAATTGTGACCAAAATAATGTGTGATGAACAGACAGACTGACGGATGGACAGACGGAAGAACAGATAGACTGAAGGATGGACAGTCTAACAGACGGAAGAACAGACAGACCAACGGATGAACAGTTGGACAGAAGGAACAACAGACGGTCTGACGGATGGACAGTCGTACAGACAGAAGAACAGACAGACAGAAAGAGGTAAAACAATATACCCTCTCCTTCAGAGTGGGGGCACAATTAACACTATTTATATTATATGGATTAACTTCATTTTAAAGTTTTGTTAGTCCAAATAATTCATGTTTAATCCTTTACAGCTTACTGATTACTTAAAGACTCATCCATTTGAATTAAATTTTAAACAAAGAATACTAATGTCATATTGAATCTACATCGATAATTAATTTATCATGAAATTTCTGACTTAAAGTTAACAAGATTTTCAAGTGTTAAATATCAAGGCTTGTTAAGCTTTGAAATAAATAGAATACTATTTCCTTAGATGTTAGAAATTTCATAATTTAATGTGTTTAAAGATGTAGAGTTTGTTTCTCCAACTACAAAAGGTGAAATGCAAAAAAATTACCTGCGTCACCAACAGTGATGATAGACCTAGGAGCCGTTCTACTCCGTCTGTCACGCTTTTGGGGTACCAAGTTTGTGTAATCTGAAACTCTGACACCTTTAACCAGATACTTCTGAAACTTTGCATATTTGTTTTGGATGCATTGAAGATGTTCACCTCCCCTTTTTGGTGGGATTTGAACAAATATTGTCGAATTTACAAAATGTATACATTATTGAACTTAGTCATTTTTTCATCTAATTTTAACATGGTACTGAATTTGTGTAATCTGAAACTCAGACACCTTATACCTGATGCTTTTGAAACTTTGCAAAGTTGTTCTGGACACATTGAAAATGTGCACCTCCCCTTCTGGTGAGATTTGAACAAAAATTGTCAAATTTATACATTGCTGAACTTAATCATTTTTTCATCAAATTTTAACATAATGGTACTGAGTTTGTGTAATCTGAAACTCTAACACCTTATACCTGATGCTTTTGAAACTTTGCACAGTTGTTCTTGACACATTGAAGATGTGCACTTTCCCTTTTGGTGAGATTTGGAAAAAATTGTTGAATTTATACATTGTTGAACTTAGTCATTTTTTCATCAAATTTAAACATTACGTTACTGAGTTTGTGTAATCTGAAACTCTGACACCTTATACCTGATGCTTTTGAAACTTTGTACACTTGATCTAGACACAATGAAATGTGCACCTCCCCTTTTGGGCAAATTTGAATAAAAAATGTTGAATTGATGCATTGTTGAACTTACTAATTTTTTAAGCATATTTTAACATTACAGTGCCTGGTTTGTGTGCCAGTTTTGATTTAAAAAATGTCAAGTTTATCTATTATTGAACTTGTATATTATATCATCATGGTACTCAAGTTTTGAACGCACTTATCATTGGCAGCTATTCTAGAATTTTTGCATTGCTTTCACATATTTTCTCATAAAGATTCAAAATAAGTGTTTACTTGAAACTCGGGTATGGTCTTCGCCTTTGCTGAAGTGATGTGGACTGTTTTCATTTTATGCTTTGTTCAACTTTGTACATTTAGTTTTGTTTTGTTTGTTTATTACAGTGATAGGGTTGATCTTAATATAATCTCGGTTATAACTTGCATTTGAAGAATGTTTTTGTAATAAAGGTAAATGAAATACTTGTTTGAATTGGTAAACCTACACATGACATTCTGTTATGTGGAAAACACTTTCTCAGTTGAACATGAGTGACGGTGACACAGATTTTTGTACAAATCCCACGAAAAGGGGATGTGAACATCTTCAATGTGTCCAGAACAAATATGCAAAGTTTTAGAAGTATCGGGTTAAAGGTGTCAGAGTTTCAGATTACACAAACTTAGTATCCCCAAAGCGTGACGCAGGTAAAAATGTATACCTCCACAAGACTTGTTGTCTCCCCTGTAGACATGAACAAATTTTCCATACTGGTCAAGAAGGTGAAAAATTGATCAAAATAAGAGGAGCATGCCTATTCTTTCAGTCATTTGAATCTAATTTGTTTTTGTGGGAAATAAGTGCTCACCTGTTGACAAAAATAATCTGCTTTTTCTGCTGACATACCTGTTTAAAAAAGGTACATACATTATAATAAGAAATGGAAGTATATCTTTAAAATGTTGTGAACAGATATTAATGGAATGTCTTTTTCTTAAAATGAACATTTTATTTGTGTAATCAGTAACCTTTATACATATTTTGAATACCACATATCCTGTTATTATTGCATCCACTTTTGTTTACAATTTTTGTGTACAACAAGGCAGGGAAATATTTGCTGTCTTTATGTTTCCCTTTTTACTGTTTTATCTTATGCATATGAACGGGCATTCAAATTTACATAGAGGCTAATTTACATATTAGATTGTCAAATATGAACATACTATACCAAAGCTAGAGCTGTCTCCGAATGGCAGCCAGGTATACCCCCCGCTAATTGAACCCTGAATCAATATGGCAAGTGTAAATATAAGTGTGTTTGGACACAATACAGTTGTGGACACGATGCAAGTATGGACAAAATGATATATCTCCCCCTTTTTTCCTGAAAATATTAAAAGACGAATTATCTCCCCTTCAAAATTTCAGAGAGCAGCCATATTACTTCATGCACATCTTCATGTGGTGTACGAAAATTGTGCAACATTTCATCAAAATCCAAGCAATGGTTTAGGAGAACATGCACTGACAAGGATCATCCCCTCCCCTTTTTCCAGAAAATATTCAAAGACAAATTATCTCACCTTAAAAATTTCAGGCAGCAACCATATTACTTCTTGCACATCTTAAGATGCTGTACTACAACTGTGTAACATTTCATCAAAATCCAAGCAGCTGTTTAGGAGAACATGCACTGACAACGTTCGCCTCCCCCTTTTTCCAGAAAATATTCAAGACGAATTATCTCCCCTTAAAAATTTCAAGCAGCAACCATATTTCTTCATGCACATCTTCAGATGATGAACTACAACTGTGTAACATTTCATCAAAATCCAAGCAGCCTTTTAGGAGAACATGCGCTGACAAGGTACATGGACGGACAGACGGACAGACGGACGGACAGACAGACAGACAGGGTGATTCCTATATACCCCCCAAACTTTGTATAATTAAACACACACGAAAATATCTTGATTTATTACCCTATACATATATTTTGTACGTTCTATTAAGGATAAAGTATTTTCGTCTGTAATATCCCTGGGTGTCTATTGCCTGATGCAGTCTATTGCCTGGTGAGGTCTATTGACCGGTAAAGTCTATTGGCCGATGGAGTCCATTGACCGATGACGTCCTTTGACCGCTGAGATCTACTGCCAAGTGAAATCTATTGACCGATGAGGTCTATCGCCCAGTGAAGTCTAGTGTCTTACACTTGAACTTTCTTAGGGAATTTGCAACTTCTTATACTCTGTCCCAGTCATTAATGGATGTATGACAAAAATAACATTCACGGTGAAAAAAAATAAAAGCAATGGCACCAATACTTTTGGACAAATGCATTTCCGTTACCTTTGATAAGTCGTTTACCCTATATTGGGTTATTTTCGCGATTTTGGTGTAAAACAGGCCAGTGAAAAATTCACTTAGTTTATAATTCGCGTTTGATACTCAACCTAATGCATTTGAACAGGCAGTGAAATTTACGCAGAGGCTAAAATTTGTGTATGATTTCCTACCACAAACATAGCAAAAGTTAGACACACGCTAAAAAATCCCGATATACGGTATGTGTTACATTGAATCTTGCTACTTCTTCTTGATAAATTGACAGCAAGAAACTTGTTTTGAGAAAGTTTTCAAGGCCTATTATTTCGCTTTCATACATTTTTTTTTATTTTAAAATATATGAATAAGGTAATAAAACAGTTATTTAATTGGTATGCAGGCAACAGACCATAACATTTCTCCCTTCGTACTGGACCCACAAAGGTGTTCTATTGCCCTCGGCTGTTGGCCTCAGGCAATAGAACACTTTGATGGTTCCCAGTACCTCGGTACAAATATTATGGTCTGTTGCCTGCAAACCCATTAAATAACTGTATAGTACCATATGCCTTCCTTTGTAAAGTTTTACAGCTGTAGAGTCGGTAAGTCTTGTGACATTGTCATGATAAAATTGCTTTTTAGAAAATATTCCCTGCTAAGATATATGATGTCTTATGTTTGAGACATTTAAGGTTATTTTTATATTGTCATCAAAACAAAACTTCAAGGAAATATTTATGGTATGTTCCATACTGTTTCAGAATTGCGGAGACTTACAGGCACTTTTCAATAAAAATTTTCCATAAACTACATTCTTGTATATAAACAAAGGAATTACACTGCATGTTATATATCTGTTTAGTGATCTGACTATGTGTGCTTCTGTATAAAAGAAATATTACTCAATATAATAAGAAATCATAATTACCTAGATTAACGAGATCTTCCTTTAATTGAGATACTGTTATACTCCTTTTTAAAGCTCCTGTAACAAAAGAAATCATTTTACACAGATAATATGTGTAAGAACAAAGCATAAGGCAAAAACAAAAAAATCTTTGATTCTTTTCCCTTACCCCTTATTTTTCAGATTTCCACCCTCCTCCTATTTTTCAATACCTTCCCTTATTTTTCAAGGCACTGAAAAAAAGTCATTTTTGTCTCTTAAAGTCATTTACCTCATAACTTACAGTTTTTTTTTTTCACAACAGCATATAAAATATAAATAATAAAGTTTGCTGTTAACCTTCATTTTTTCCAAAAAGCTGAACCCCTTTTTCCAGGAAATATTCAATGACAAATTATCTCCACTTCAAAATTTTGGGCAGCAACCATTTTACTTCATGAACATCTTCAGGCAGTATACTACAACTGGGTAATATTTCATCCAAATCAAAGCAGCCATTTAGGAGAACATGCGCTTACAAGGTTCTTCTCCTTTTTCCAGAAAATATTCAAAGTTGAATTATGTTCCCTTCAAAATTTTGGGCAGCAACCATATTACTTCAAGCACATCTTCAGGTGGTTTACTACCACTGTTTTACATTTCATCAAAATCCAAGCAGTCGTTTAGAAGGACATGCGCTGTCGACAAGGTACCTGGATACATAGACAGACGGTTGGACAGACAAATGAACAGACAGGCTGATCCCTATATACCCCAAAACTTCATTTGCCAGGGGTATAATTAAGAAATATATCACAAAGATATGATAAAAAATATCTAATCAGTGCAGACATCCAGTGATATTTAATATATTCATAGATCATAATTTAAGAAATCATTTTTATTCAAAATTTACGTTGTTGATTAAGTGCAGATACAGATCTAGATGAAAGCACCTCTCAAAAAAAATAATCAAATTGAATGTATGTAATCAATGTTTACTGCTATCCTTTGTTTTTTTAATTACATGGTAACATTTCTTTTTAGTGATGTTTCATAAAAATGTAAATTAAAAATGAATATTAACTAGCTTATGTTATGTACATGTAAACAGGAGATCATATGAGTTGTTTGAAGTGACTACCTGTAAGTCTCATGTTTAAGTTAAAGGATAGCTTGAACACTTTCTTACTCCAATAATCTTACCATTTGGAATGGAAATCAAACTTTTGAAAACACCTTTCAAAGCATTACTATTTACACCATTCTGTTCTGCAAAATCTTCAAGTTTGGTCATCAATCTAGAAGCCTACAAACCAAATATCATCATATTTAATATAGACATGTACTTAATGTTTGCTGACAATCCAGCACCCATGACCAGAAAAGACATGGATGTATTGTTGGTCAACAATCAGCAAAGAATTCTGTAAAACTGGTGCTAGGGGTTGTCTTGAACTTACTATGAGGTATGAGCAAAGCTTATTGTTGAAGGCCTCATGGTGACTTCAAGATGAAAAACAACAATAAAAGCGTTGTTCCTTTGCTTGTTTTTTTATCATGTATTTGTAGAGATTTTTTCTCATGTGTATTTCATGGGTCATAGCAACTTTTGGCTTCAAAAATATAGGAAAAATAGGATTTTTTTACAAGAAAATAGGACAGATATAGGATTTTTTGGCTTAAAATAGGACCTTTAAGGGACAATTTTACTGACAAAATTCTTCTTAAAACTGACACATTCCAACTCCTCTTTCATCTACCCATCATTACCACTACATTTTATTTGAAAATAGCAAGATCATGGAAGAAAAAGTTTAGTGCATAACAGTTTAACTGGGTAAATATACTTGCTAAATCTTTTAATGCTCAAGCAATTAAATGATCTTTACAAGTACCGAGTTATATCTAATCAGATTTGTAGTTTCAGAGTACACCTTTGAATGTGTTTTTCATAGGTTATATATATATTCCCTCATGTTGACCACCTTACAAGAGGTGCAGATCTACTAATTAGTACATGACATGGCAATTTTCCTTTCTACCAAATTTTTATTTGAAACCTCCGATATCTAAATTTTGGAAATTCTGCTTAAAACTAAGGAGTGTACACAAACTTGTGCAGAGCCCTTTGGCTTCTCATTTGTCCTCTATCATTTTATACATTTTTCAGTCTATTGTTTTCTAAATGTTTTAATTTGATCTGCACCAAAAAGACAATTAAAGTTGTCGAAAATAGCCAACCGCAGGAACTAAATTTACAGTAATTTCAGTCAATAGTTATGTATCAAATACATCAAATGAATTGTTCAAAATGTAGGTATCGTCGTAGAAGGGAAAACAAGGTCATTGACTTACTTTTTCATAAATGAAAACAATAGGGTTCTTAATATCTGCAACTGTAAAAAGTGTAAAAAAAATCTTATTGTGGGATAAATCTTTCAATCAAAGGCCAAGGGAGGTATTTCTTTCTATTTACTGGTACCAGAAGACTAATTAATGGACTTCTGCTGGTATTACCTAAACTAGAGGCTGTCGCTGAATGGCAGCCACTTATACCCCCCTCATGTAACCCTGAATCAATATGGCAAGTGCAAATTTAAGTGTGTGTGGACACAATACAGTTATTGACACAGTTCAAATGTGGACACAATACAAAAATGGACACATTATATATACCCATCCCCACCCGCCTTTTCCGTAAAATATTCAAAGATGAATTATCTCCCCTTGGAAATTTCAGACAGCAAACATTTTATTTCATGCACATCTTCATGTGGTATACTACAACTGTTTCATCAAAATCCAAGCACCAGTTTATATGGACATGGGCTGACAAGGATCATCTCCTTTTTTTTCAGAAAATATGCAGACAAATTATCTCCCCTTCAAAGTTTTGAACAGCAACCATATTACTTCATGCACATCTTCAGGTGGTGCACTGCAACAGGGTAACATTTCAGCAAAATCCAAGCACATTTTTAAGAGGAAAAGTGCTAACAAAGTTAATCCCCTTTTTTTCCAGAAAATATTCAAAGGCTAATTATCTCCCCTTCAAAATTTCGGACAGCAACCATGTTACTTCATGCACATCTTCAGGTGGTGTACCACATTCTTCCAAATCCAAGCAGCTGTTACCGAGAACATGTGCTGACAAGGTTGAGGTACAAGGACAGCCAGGTGGATGGACGGACAGGGTGATTCCCATATATCCCCCCACAAAACTTTGTTTAAGAGTGTATAATAAGTAATTAAACCAGTTAGTAGGAATCACAAAATAAAGTCATACAATAAGTTTCCAATTTACAGTACACACAATAAGATTCACCTTGCATGATAAGACAAAATTTTGACAACAAAGTGGCTGTGCAGGCAAGAGCAGCCCTTTGCTATTATTCACTTTACAAAATTTTTGTGTATATATATTTTTTTTGCTCATGATAAAAGCAAATTTTGGGACTCTGGCTCTGCGCCACTTTGTCCACTGTTTCTTCTAACATGTCTAAATTCATATCAAATTTGGTGCAACTTCCTGGATTTATCTTGTTTTGTAAGTCAGCTTTGGGGTCCAATTTCACCTCTTGGTGTTCCCAGTACCTTTCTCATGTCTTTTGCATTTGCCAGTGATTGTGGAAGGTTATTCCATATTTCGCCTACTCTGTTGGTGAAAGAGTTTTTTCTTAAGTTCCTTTTACTGAATTTCTTTCTGATCTTTTTATTGCAGTCCCTTGTCCTGCAATTATGATCTATATCAGATATATCTTGTGTAACTTCTTTGTCATTTACTCCCATTATGATTTTGAATGTTTCAATCACCCCTTAATATTCTGTATTTTAAAGTTGCCATGTTTAATTTTCTAAGTCTATCTGGGTAGTCCAAGTTGTTTCAAGATGGAATTTGTTTGATTGCCCTTCTCTGTACGTTTTCTATAGTATCTACATCTTGTGCTTTGTAATTTTATAGGTATTATAGGACAAAAGGTCCAAATATAGGACATTATAGGACATGGATGATTTTTATAGGAAATATAGGATTTAAAGGACATCTATGACCCATGTTATTTACTCCATATCCTTTCATTCACCATTCTATCTTGAGATATCATCATTACTTAATTCATTAAAATTATTCTGCCCAGCTTTGGGCACTTGATGAGTACAATAAAATCTATGTTCATGTCCTCATACAGCTGTGTAACATGAACCAAAACCTAAGTCTATAAGTCAATTATAAAGGCCCTCCAATAATCACACATACAAATATCTAATTGACTGATAGCCAGACATGCATGAGAGAAGCAATATGATCCCCCTCCCAAACTTCTCATGGCATAAGAACTATTTTGAATCTCTGGCTATTTTTTGATGCACAGCCAGCTGGCAGCTGTACAAATCAATGAGATATCATCAACCATAACATGCATAAATGAACAATCATACTCCCTGATCTGTGTAATGACACACAAATATCTAATCTTAACAAAATTTTGTTCAAAAGTTAGGAGTACTCCCTCTTGCATAGCTCTGTCCTTAGCTGATTTTGACTTTACTATCCTTTTACTAATTTATTCTACATATTTTGGTATTTGGAATTCCCATTTTTTTTTTTATTTGATCTGCACTGAACATGCTGAAGAGGCACAAGTTGTCGAAATGCGCATGTGCAGATACTAAATTAACAGTTTAATTTCAGTATTAAGTTAATCATACCATTACTAAATTAACAGTATAACTTCAGTATTAAGTTATTCATACCATTCATCAAATATTCATCAAATATAACTTCAAATCAATGTCAAATTAAGCCTACCTTTCCTGGATCAGATAAAAATTCTAATGAGTATTCTACCAGTTCGTTGAATTGCTGAAATAAAACAAATAATGGATTAAAGTCATAAAATGCCACATCAAAATATAATGTCAACAAAGTACATGTAGATAATATTTATGAAATAATGATTAATAACTCTGTATGATTCAAAATGATGTTATAGGAGTAACCACCCTTGGCATATCAGTTTACTGAGAGATCTTTAAACATTTTATGTGGCCATACAAGTCAGTATACTATCTATGCTATCTATAACTGCAAACCTTTTCACAAAAAATCCTACGATAAAAAATTAATCAAAAGTCTTTAACATATCATATTGACTTTAGATTAAATTTATTGTTAGATTTTTTGTGAAAAAGGGTACAGATTATATAATTAACAGAACTTACTAGTCACATTTCTAGATAAAAACTTAACTTGGTTAGAATATTTTTGTATTAATGGATCTGATTGTGTAGCATTTGCTATTAAATTTGTTATCTATAATGATGTAACTAAGGAGATATACCATCATGGTAAAATTCATTACAACAATATAAAGCAAAATATAAAATTTGTTGAACTCAAAACTCTGCTTTTGTGAATCTGATAGAAACCAAAGTGTATTATAAAATTTTACGAAAGGATATGGAGTAAATGAACATGAGACTGTACAAAAATGTATCACATATGTTAACTCCAACTGCAATAAATTCTAATGAGCTGTACGGCCATTTTGGAAAAAATATATATTTTCACCATAAACATAAACTTTTTATGTTAGGGTTTCCTACTTCATACATTCATGTGATGTCAAAATATTTATGGTAAAAAACTTTGACTGACACTTGTAGAGTGTTATTTTTTTTATGAATTCTAGGCATTGCAAGAAACAGCAATTTTCAGGGAGATTTGCAATTTTTTCATGTGAAATCTAAGAGACTTTTCATTCACCTATTTTAATGTTAAATGTATTCAAATTCTGTAATACATTTTTCCTAAAATTTCAATGCATATCTTGACCTTTTGGATGTCATGTAAAGTGATGCTTCCAAGATGTCATGTCCAGAAATTTGAGTTGAAGTTTAGAACAAATATGTGTTTTGAAACAGCTTGCATGGTCAAAATCAGAAACAGACATTTTAGGAATAATGATTTTCCATGCTGACATGCTCCATGTATGACAGTTTGTTACTGCACTAAGATATGTTACCTGTATATCCATGAAGATACTACACTTGTATTCTACTTCTCCATTTTTATATGACCTCCAAATGAAAAACACATTTGTCTATATATCAGTGTATTCCTTTAATATTTCTGCTTTTTTAAGTTTTATCATGTGTTCAGTTTAACTTCTTATTGTTTTACAATTTAGAATTGGCCCATTTCAACAGCTTATGTGTCCAAATTTGCTTATATTTTCAGCTGAAGTTCTGTTGTGTTGATTGCTATTCATAAAAATCAAAATGATTAGATTTACAACATTTTTATTACATTTGTTGACCGATTGATCTCCCCAAGGTCTATCCCCTTCAACTCTCTATGTGTTAAGGTTCTAATAAATATTTGAAAAACTTGTGTTTGTCTGAAAAGTATCATACAACACCCCTTATCAGATGGTAGATTACTCATTTCAGGACCCTACTCAGACATTTTGTAGGGGATGCAAATCTTAGTAAATGTTTCAGCAAAAAATCAACTTTAATAGAACTTAATGGTTTTCATAGGGTGTGCGATTGTGTTATATTACAGGGTATTTGTTCCGGTATTGTATTTATTTATTTTGGATAAAATGCACTATTAATCATAAATGCTAACCCCTTTTGGCCTCAAATTCAACTGCATTTTAAGTAATTTTGGTCCTCTTTCAGTAATCATCAAAAGATATTTCCATTTACTGAATCTATATCACCAAGTAGTTACAAAATAATGTGCAAATTACAGAATATCTAAACCTTGTACACGATGTTATGTTTCCAAAAATCATGCATTATTGATCTTTTGTGACCAATATTAAAGTTTGTGGTGTTCAGCCCTGATAAATTAAAGACAGATAGACAGACTGGTATACACCCTTCAAACGTTTGTCAAAACATTCATACTGTCGTGTTCGAAAATAATTTGAACTCGTCTTTAATTTACACTTGGGACGATTTAATTATTCGATGCCATTCTTTGGAATATCTTGCTCGGAAACATCAGCCTTTTGTTTACTTTTTTGTGGCAGACTGCCGAGCAAGACGGTCTATCAGACTGCACTGTGACAAGGTTGGCAACTTTCAACTTCTCTGACATCTATTAGTCTAATTAAACTGTCTGGAAAATGTCCAAGAAACCCAAAACAACATCCGTTTCGTAATTTAGAAAACCGGTTCAGAATGGCAACGGAAGAAATCCGTGTTTTGCAAACTTTAACTGCGGCAATCAAAATCCGTAACAATTGGACTAATGAGCGTAATGCTGTTATTTTGACCCCAAATCCATGAAAATTACGGAGAATCCGTAAGGGTTGACATCTATTAGATATCCATAACATCAAATTGACCTATCACTATGGAGAAGTGATCCTGACGGAATAAACATGAATAAACAACAAGGTAGAAATACAATAGGTTGCTTATATACTCGGAATTTCTACATGCCGGGAAAAAAAAGTACGCTTACAACCCCCCCCCCCCCCCCCCNAGATATTTTCTACCACCGAATCTGACGTTGTTATTCAACACACGGGTAAAAAGTCGTTTTCAACTAACAAAGAAATCAACGAGGAACATTTCCAACCCACAAAAAACGAAACTTGAAAGGAAATGAAGAAATTACTATCTTCGTCTATCAGTGTCTTGGAACCATTTTTGTACCAGATTACTCCTTGTTTGGCTAAAATAATGAGCGATCCCGCAAATGCGCAATCGGTGTATTAACTTTATATCTACCAATTGTTCTTTACAGTCATCGCATTTGGATTATTAACTGTAGGAATAATTGGTACATCTAGATTGGTCGAGTTCGAAGCTGCAAGCATTGAGACAAGTGTGAATATTTTGTAATTAAAATTCATGCTTTCCAGTCACACAAAACAATTTTCTAGCTTATCTGTACATGTGGAGGTGGCAATTACATGGCAGAAGCAGATGTACTTGCATGATGCAGTGCCAGCCGGTGCAATAGACCACATTCCTGTTTCTTTTTATCAATGAATTGCTCCGGTTGACCTGGGGTCAATCGGTGCGAATTGTGTCGCTGAACATTGTAACATGAAAATCTGTATTGTGACGTCAAAATTTAACGAGAAAATTCACTATAAACTGGAAACTCGTCCATCATACTGAACAATCAGTTCGGTAAGGGGTAGATAACTCGTACCATAATTAGAAGGACAACTATCAGTGATGTAATAGTAAATAAAGGGCTACGCCGAGCGCAGCATGATACGACCGCAGCATGTCGTCCACTGAAATTTGAAAAAGTGTAATTTAAAGTGAGTATGGACATAGGAAAGAGCTTGACACAATAATTAGATGGACGCAATAAGGAGATTGACCGAGTAATTAGCTGGACACAAACTAGGGAAAATAAAAATTAGCCCTTATGACTCCTTATGATTCCTCTTTGACCCTCTATAGCTCAGAAACGGTAAGAGCTACGCCCAATCCATTGACATGATACTGAAAGCTTATATCAAGAGGAATCAAAAGAAAAAAATCCCATCTAAATGCGATGAAAAATAAAAATTTACGGTAATCTGTAAATTTACGATTTTGGCCCCCTTCGGCCCCTCATAGCTCAGGAATGGCAAGAGCTATGTTAAATGCCTTGTAATAATACTGAAAGCTTACATCAAGTAGAATCCAAAGAAAAAAATCCCATCGAAATCCGAAGAAAAATAAAAATTTTAGGTTATCTGTTAATTTACAATTTTGGCCCCTTCAGCCCCTCATAGCTCGGAAACGGTAAGAGCTACGCCAAATCCG